>JAGFPH010002218.1:4366-15951 GCA_018207615.1 Philaenus spumarius
AAGAGGGTTGGCGTGCGAAGCACGCAATGCTTTGTGTATTGAAAATTCTCCCAATACGGGGGTTAGTGTGCGGAGCACGCAATGCTTTGTATATTGAAAATTCTCCCAATACGGGAGTTGGCGTGCGAAGCACGCAATGCTTTGTGTATTGAACATTCTCACAAAACGGGGTTGGCGTTCGAAGCACGCAATACACTATGTTGTATTGAAAACATACAAAATACGGGGGTTGGCGTGCGAAGCACCAATGCACTGTGTATTGAAAATACTCACATTACGGGGGTTGGCGTGCAAAGCACGCAAAGCACTGTGTATTGAAAATACTCACAACACGAGGGATGGCGTGCGAAGCACGCAATGCACTGTGCTTCGTCCACTTCTCATAGTGTTCAATGTCAAGCTCACGCGTGCGTCCTTAGCAGTGAACGTGTTAAAGATTTACTTCACTTCGGTAAAATTTGCTCATTAGTTTCAGATATATAATATGAATGAAACTACACTCGGATGCATCAATGGAACAAATACCTTTGCACGGAAAGCATTAGAGTATGCAAGTGTAGCTTGTTTAACCCGTATAAAGGGTTGCTTTCATTGACTGGCCAAATTTAAGCGGTTGGCATTGAACTTGTGGGGAAGATTTCCGGCACGTGACCATAGCAACAGCAGCCGACAGCTATCGATTGCAGGGCAAACCACGTGCACCGGCCTATGCCTACAGTCTATATAGGCAGGTGTAGTACAATTTGATTTGCTTTCACTCGGTGTCTGGTTGTTAGATTTTACAACTTCGTTTGTATCTAAATGAAGTACGGTGCACATAGAGTAGGCCTACAGTGAATTTGTCGATATACGTTTCTAAAAGAAATATTTATCTAGAAAATTTGTCATAATCATATCAAAAACATGAAAAATTAGTGAATTGAAAAGATCAACGTAGAAATTGGACTAAGTTTTGTTCCGATAAGGCGGACTTGCGGAAAGGAATTTGGAAGCAGTCCAGTCAAATTAGCTCAAAATTGCGGCGAATCGTGCATTAAATCCAATTTTTTCAGGAATGTGTAGTGGGGGGTCCCCTGAATAACACCTAATAAAGTTCCATCGGTTTCAGGCACTGCGAGGACCAAATGGTCCCTTGTTTTGGTGTCGACGTTTATCTTAAAAACGGCGCATCCCACAGAAAGTTGTATACATTCAAAAATTAAAGGTGATACAATTCCTTTCCAAATAGTAATAGGGGCTCTGCCCCTGGACGCCTCGCGTCCCAACCCCGTCTCGGCCTTCGGCCTCAGATGGCTGCTTCGCTTCGCTCGCAGTTGAAAAATTCACTAAAGAATCTCGTTAATCATAGGTTCAATTGTCTCGTTTGTACATAGGTTTGCAAAATTATGGAACCAGGCTTAAATATAATTAACAGTAATTACAAGATTAATTATAACCTCAAATACGTGCTTTAGAAACGTGAGAGGCTTTCATTACGATTTTAGTCCTGGTTCTACTAACTTCTGTCAACTAAAGTTTTGAAACCAGGCCTAAATATAGTAAACATTATTTCAGGATTAACATAACCTCAATACTATGTTTCAGAAATTAGCCAAGCCTATATTACAAAATCGACTATTCGAATTTATCCATCTTTGCCAAGTTTACCTTTTTTTTGACAAAATAAATTATTAAATCAGGCCCAATTTATTCTAATTCCAACGTACTAAAACAGTATAAATTAGCTTGTTTTTTAACAGTAATTAAAAACTATCCAATGAACAGCTGATAAAACAGTATAAATTGGCTTGTTTATAAACAGCTGTTTCGATCGCTTTATTTACTATTTCGTTGTTATTTTGTAACCAACATGGCAACCCATAAGACCCTATGTTAAAATTTTCCAACTTTTAAATTAGATTTTCTCAAAAAATCGCGTTTTTACACGAAATACAACTTATATGGGTGTACTTAAAAATCAAAACTACACCTAAATACAAAATTTCTTTGAATTCGTTAGAGCCGTTTTCGAGATCCGCGACAGATACAAAGATAGATACAAGAATTGCTCATTTAAAGTAATAGGATATCCATGTTTATACCTAAGTGTTACCGTTTTCGAGATCTGAACCTTTAAATATGAAATTTGTAAAAAAAAGTGGAGGTGGTTCAGGTATTTCATCAGTTTCCTCTTAAATCTCATTTCCTTTCCATTTTACGAAAAACTCATGACAAAGAAAGTTCTAGAGCGAAAGATTTCCTTCAAAAATGCATACAGTAAATAGAATATTTCCTTATCTTCACCCGGTAAATAGTTACAGAGTGTTGAAGTTTATATTAAACCCAACTAAAGAATACCGTTGAGGGGCGGGCTTGTGTATACCGATACCTTAAACGCTCCAATCGCCGTAGTGCGACGTTGTCACGTTCTTCCCACGCTTCTAACTGACTGCAGCAGACTCAACGCGTTTATAATTCTTTAAACTGTGCGATCAAGCCTTGAGCGGTAAATACCAGGAGTGTTCGAGGCTAATAGATATGGAAACGCTGCGCGCCCATCCTATTGGCCACCTCGCAACTCTATTCTTTAGTGGGCTTTGATATAGGGGTTACTTTACCAACATTTTACTAGGAAAATGCTCGTCACTCAAGTTTTTTCCAAGGTGTGTAACTCTTAGGTACAAACATGTATATTTTATTTGGAAGCGAATATTATCACCTTTAATTTTTGAATGTATAAAATTTTCTGTGCAACGCACCGTTTTTGAGATAAACGCAAAAATCCCAAAAAAAAGGGACCTTTGGGACTCCTTCCACCCCGCGGTGCCTGAAACCCATGGGACTTTATTAGGTGTTATTCAAGGGACCACCCCATTATTTAATGCAAGATGAAAACCTAATTTTACTGGACTAAAGTAAACTTTTCCCAACATAAATCTATTTAGTCTGAAATGTTTGTTTGACTTTACTTCTTTAGCCCCGATTTCGGCATACAATTTTTAGCCGTCGCCCCTTATTCGGCTGCCTCCAAACACTATAGAATTTTACAAATTCAAGCTTATTTAATATCAGTTTTAAAACAGAACATTATGCAACTACATACTAAGGTTTTTAAAGACATATTTATCAATTTTCTTTATTTAATACTAGGGAAGACCCCAGCGTGTTCCGCACGCCAATCCCGTTTGGAACCTTCTTTACACATAATCATGTTATGTTTTCTTTATATTAAAAGTGTAGGATTAATAATAACCCCAAAGCTAAGATGGTAAATAATGTTAAATGTTCAAATCAAATTATTTCGTATATTTTATAACAGCAGTTATAATAAAGGTTAAAAGAACCAGCAAGGCTCAGGTCTACACTTTTTTAATAAAAACCTAACCTAAAAGTTACAAATACAAATAATTGCTTCAAAGTTTAAAATTAGCTGTCAATGGAAATATTGGAGCAAACGCTGTTTTATCTGTTATTTTATTCCATTGGTTGCTATGATAATGAATGTAAATACATTCAAGAAATGTGTTGGTTCATCAGTCTAGGCCTAACCTAAGAACTTTTTCCGACTAAATTTACAAATATTGAAATAAAAAAAAAATTATCAAAATGAATTACAGCCTATGTTACTTAGGATAGCTTTTTATTAGTAAAACTATTTTTTCAATCGGTTCAGTAGTTCCAGAGATTACCTCCTACATAAAAAAAAAAAACTTTACCGCTTTATAATATATTAACATAGAAATGGTTGTTGCAGTTTGATAACGCTGTTAGAACTACTGTTAGTAAAACATGCTTTATGGTATACTGTATATTGTTAAACGAGTTTAAAATATATTTCTAAAGTATTTGGTACTAGGCCTAATATTTTTAAGCACACTACAATAGTATAAACTAACATTTCCACTTGACTTTGTCCAGGGCAGTATTCTATGGTAACAAATTTCATTTTTTAGAGAAAAGAAAAAGAAAATGGTGCCAAACGAACTAGTTTGTTTTATGAAAATGTTTTCAAATACAAAGACATAGAAGTTATTTATTTTAACGCCCTTAAAAATAGTGGCGCGGCCGAGCTACCCCCCCCCCCCCCCCCCCCCCACCCCACTTACAAATCAATCTACAACACGTGTTGTGTTTCGCTTACGGCAAGCGCGAGATGTTATGCGCCAATTTTGTGCTTTACATAGTACGTTAAAAACTTAAATTATATCTTTTTATTGGGCCTTTAGACAGGTTAATAATGTTAACAAGCAGAACAATTGTCTTGTCTCTACCCAATGCAAAGCTAAGATTATAGGGGAGAATTGAATATACACACATAAATTAACTACCATTACATAATAAGGTTTGTTAAAAGTTGATAGAAAATAGCTCGTTTATGTTTAACTAGCTAAGCATCAAACTCCTCCCAAATTAATTTTGTATGGATTAATTTTCCGGTTTGTTTGAAATGTTACTAGTAAAACTTGATCGATTTAACCTGTCCAGACAAAGTGATGTTTTATGCAGTTTTCTTTATTACAGGTAGGCCTAGTAGTATAAGCTCTTCAGGTGAGAACTTTTGTCCACAGGTTCTTTTTATCATAAACATTGTAGAAAAGGGTTTACCAATTTCCACCCTCCGAAAGAGGGTTGGGGGGGGGAAGGGTACAAAACCGTTGTTTTGCTTAAGCGGGTAAACGGTGGAATGTGTTGAACAAAACTTAAATGGGAAAGTTGTTGCTTTAGACAGTACATTTTTTTAAGACTTCATATGACCTTTTAAGTGCTTTATATTCCTTGTTATGGGGAAAATGAGGAAATTCACGTCATGTTTTACGTTTATATATTATTATATGTATATACTAGCTGAATACCCTTGCTTCCCTACGGGGATTTTTTATCTGTTACATCACTATATTACATAATTGTAATTTTTTCTCTCGTTTTCTTTCATCTTTTATTTCACGAAAGTGAATTATTACGTGTATTTTCAATTAGTTTGGTATTTATTGTTCACTGGCTGCCCCTCGATCGTCTTCGTCAAGGTAAGTGGGCTGATTAAATTAAATAAATTAAAATATAAAAAAATTCAAAGTGAAGAGCGTCTTCTTTTTCAATCAATAAATCTACGGACTGGTAAATCACTGTCTCAGCAGTATGTTGCAGATCACCCAGATACGTCTTTAACGCACAGATCGGGATAGTTCCAAAAATTTTAGCTCTCTAGCTTTAAGGAAAGAATACCAATTAATATTTATTGTTTTTAGGGGTTGTTATCACATTTTCACCCCTTAGTAACACTGAACGCAAATACATGTAAAATTGGTTTATTTTGTATGTTATATTGTAAGAAATAAATGTACACATTTCAGCTCTCCAGCTTTAAGGAAAGTATAACAATTCATATTTATCGTTTTAAGGGTTGTTACTGCATTTTCACCACTTAGCAGAACGAGACAAAATGTAAAACTGGTATATTTGTTTTATATGTATCTTGTAAGAAATAAAAATACACAATTTTAGCTCTCTAGATTTAAGGAAAGTATAACAAACAATGTTTATTGTTTTAGGGACAGTTTCAACCGTTGAAGGCCAAATGTTTTCTTACTGTGCTTCTAGTGCCTATGAGCAATATGTGTACCAAATTTCACGTTCCTATGCAGTATGATTTTTGATATACCAGTATATAACAAAACAAATATTTTATGTTTTAGGGGTGTTTCAACCCTTAAAGTCCAAATATTTTAAAATACTTTCTTAATGCGCCTCTAACGCCTATGAGCAATATGTGTACCAAATTCTATATAGATTATAATATTATATCGTAGATGTATTTATTCACACTCACCCGCATTTGACGTCCGTTTTGGTTCAAATTTTGTACTCTCTTTGGTGTTCGAAGTATCTCGGACCAGTTCGTTAGCCAAATAAATCCAACTGGAAACATGTTTTTCTTCAGGAAGTAGTATTTTTTTTAGTATTTTCGTACTCGAATGAAATTTTTGGGGATTTTATCTAAAGAAATAAATACAGGACATTATTCTTCACCTTTTTATTTTTTCATACTACTTTATAGCCTGTCTGGTTCTCCTAAAATCGACCAAAACGTAAAATACCATAAAATACAAAATGAGTTTGTCCACTGCGAGCGGAAAGAAGCAGCGCATGAGCCGGAGCTAGACGGTGAAGTGCAAAACAAATTCTACTAATATATTTCGTACACGCAGACAGCTATTCAGCGTTTTCGTGAGTACTCCAATGTCACAAAAAGTTAGTTGAGATTCTAAAACACATATAGCCTACGCTTCATTTTGGAAATTCGCTCAACTTTCGTCAGAGGTTCACTAGAATGGAATTATTTTACATCTCAAAATTACTATTTATTGTTATTTTATAGAATTAGTCGGTGTTCATTTCTATAAACATTAGGATATATTTTTCTTCGATTTTCACAAAAAATAAACTAAATTAAATATACTTTCGCTATTTACAACATAGTCTATAAAACAGTTATAGCTCAATAGTCTCGGAACTGCGATCGGGTGAACCATACACTCTCAAAGCTACCCTTGATGGTAAATTACAACCCTGTACTACTCGGGTTCTAACTAAGTTAATTAAGTAAATGACAGAGTGCGTTCTGATTCTGCACATGACTATGCCTGACCACTGTGCAGACTGCAGCAGTGCATTGCATCTGTATTACCAAACAGTGTTTAGATTTAATTAACGTAAGTTTTACTATAGCTTCTCTACAAGACCAACAACAATACGTCTTCCATCAAATCTAGACATAATTTGACAATACTAACATGTGAAGGTACAAGATGACATTTTAGATTTAATATTAGAAGACATATCTATACTAATCTAAACTAATATTATAAAGAGGTAAAATTTGTTTGTTTGTATGTATGTCCCCTTGGTAACTCTGGAACTGCTGAACCGATTGAAAACATAATTTTACTAATAAAAAGCTACACAATCTCTGAGTAACATAAGCTAGAATTAATTTTGATTTAAGAGTTGAAACAACTCCTAAAACAATAAATATTATTTGTTATACTTTCCTTAAAGCTAGAGAGCTAAAATTTTGTACATTTATTTCTTACAAATACATAGAAAAATTAAACTAGATTTGCATTTTGTCGCGAGCTGTTAAGGGTCTGCTGTAGTGGCGGCCATCTTGGATTTTTATCCCATAAGAGCAATGTTAAATTTCAAACCATTTATTTCGTTTATTTTTTATCATAAAACTGTTTGCAAGGTCTCATTTTAAGCACAATTACAAAACGCATCCGTTTTGTATTTAACATATTTTTTATATGCTTTTCTTTTGTTATGTAATTGACATTTTGTAAGTACAAAGTTTGATTTTTTCGCCTAACACAATGAAAAATTTATAATGAAAAGCAATTTTCAAGACGGATCCGAAATTTTATAAAGAAAATTCCGTTTAGTTTTTCAGCACTCAATTAGAAAAAATGGATTTATAAAATGGCTTGAAATGAGGTAATGTCAAAGCGCTCAGCAGCAAGAAATTGCACTTTTTAGGTACGGTAATAGAGAGAAGCGCTTGCGTTTCCGGTTGCTTTCACGTTTACTGGAGCAGACCCTTAAGGAGTGAAAATGTGTTAACAACCCTAAAACAATAAAGATTAATTTTTACTCTTTCCTTAAAGGTAGAGCTGAATTTGTTTACATTTATTTCTTACAAGATGCATAGAAAAATTAAACTAGATGCATTTGGTCGCGAGCTGCTAAGGAGTGAACATGTGATAACAACCCCTAAAACAATAAATATTAATTGATATACTTTCCGTAAAGCTAGAGAGCTGAAATTTTGTACATTTATTTCTTACAAGATACATAGAAAAATTAAAGTAGATTGCATTTGGTCGCGAGCTGCTAAGGGCTAAATATGTGATAACAGCCTCTAAAACAATAAATATTAATTGATAAACTTTCCGTAAAGCTAGAGAGCTGAAATTTTGTACATTTATTTCTTACAAGATGCATAGAAAAATCAAATTAGATTGCATTTGGTCGCGAGCTGCTAAAGGGTAAATATGTGATAACAACCCCCAAAACAATAAATATTAAATGATATACTTTCCTTAAAGTTAGAGAGCTGAAATTTTGTACATTTATTTCTAACAAAATGCATAGAAAAATTTAACTAGATTTGAATTTTGTCGCTTGCTGCTAAGGAGTGAAAATGTAATAACAAAACCTAAAATAAAACAAATTAATTGCTATATTTTACTTAAAGTAAATGCGCTGAAATTTTTTTAATTTATTTCTTACAACGTACATAAAAAAAGTATTATAGATTGACAATTTGTCGCGTGCTGCTAAGGGGTGAAAATGTAGTAAAAGTGTTGATTGTTATAATTTCCTTTAAGCTAGAGAAGAAACCCTTAATAAATCAAGGAATTTAAAAATACGAAACCACTATGTTACATCCTAATTAAACATAAATAAGACATATTAGAATTTAATACTAGGGTCTATTTATATAAAATAACCTGTTTGCATTTGCTTCGACGCGAGTCACCGCGGAGCCCTCTAGTTAACTATAACTTTAAAGAAAGAGTATTAAAAATGGAATAAAAAATAAATTTATGTTGACTACTAGTAAGTCCCATGAAATATCACGGACAGATTTCTTACATACATATAAAAAAAACATAATTATAAAAAAAAACTATTTAAAATAAAACACTTTTTATCTACGCCTAACTATGCTGGAGGGATTTTTAAATCGGTAAATGTCTACAAATATAAGGATTATACTATAGTGTAATAATTTTGTAGTAATAACAAAATATTAAATTGAATATGCCTACTTACGTTGAACAAGTAAAGGTACTTTCAAACTGCTTTAGAACTAATATACGCTGTATGATCTGTTTTGAGGTTAGAAGTCGCAGAAAATGTATACTTTTTACAATCCTTTTTGTTTATTTCGTTCTACAAACAAAATTACTTAGGCCTACAAACAACAAACTGTATATAACTGGATATATGATTTTAGGGGTTTTCAACGTGGTAAATGTAGGCCTACAGAGCCTAGAATTAATTATAAGAAGTTGACGTATATAATAGCGCCTAATACTTCTGGGTGAGTAAAATAGTTCAGCGCACGCGCATGGTTGTATTGTTTCATTTAATCGTCTTATTTAGTCAGAATAAATTAAAATCCTTATCGAAGATTCCTTTCAAATGCAAAAATGAAAACACTCCCCAATGCGAGAGAGAAGTAGAATAAGAAAGTTCATCATTAACTACAAAATGCAACAACAGATTATTGTGTTAAAGGTGTCTATTGAATTCAATCCGTGCAAAATTTGTTCGCAATTTTTTGTTCAGTTCACGCCAAGTTGTTTAAGAGACCTTTAAATCCTGAAGTCTATCACTTGACATTTACATTCAGTACCACCTGACCTCCCTTCAAACCCTTCCCTACCCTTCTCAGACCCAGTGTATTGTTAATATATCGACAACACAACTAGGCGAACAAAATATCACTTCAAGTCTCAATTGGACGTACAATGTTGTCTAACCGTCTAACCTGTCGACGCTGCCATATACGGGTCTGGTAGACCACGGTGAATGTAAAACTAAAGGGTTGTTTTAACCACATATTAAAAATGATGTTTTCTCTGCAGTTTAAACGTGTACATATATCGTCTACTTTGTTTTATTGTGTTTACTCTTAGTTCTTAAAGTTCTGAGCCGATTGTGATTATTCAGGTGTTATTGAAATCACCTAAGGCGATTACCCCATTGTAAATTGTATAAAAGGGAAACCAAAATGGATCAATTATTAGCGAATTTCCTTGGGAAAGATGAGTTATTTCAGTGATTCTTATCACTAAGGTCGGGATTAGTTAATGAGCACCGACCATGGCCCCCAGAACACGTTTTAAAAACATTATGGACATATGTGTTCGCACTCTAATGGCCGCATTTTACGTCAGATTAGGTCAAAATTTGGTAAAATCGTTGGTTTTCTAAGTCGCTCGGGCGAGTTCGTTAGCCAAAAATATCCAACAATTTTTGGAAGTACTCTTTTGACCGGAAGAAACAATGTTTTGAGATTTTTCGTATAGAATGAAACATTTTTTGGGTGTTATCTAAAAAAAATATATAAAAGAGATTATTCTAGTAAAAACAAATTGCAGTGTACCTTCTTTTAGCCTTTTTGGATTAAACTCAAATATAAAAAGTGTTAGAGATGTAATAGTATGATTAGTTACTCAAATGTATTATAGTTTATCTGTTTACATTAAAAACGAAAGATTTAGAGTTTTCAAATATACTCAAGGCTATATATATATATCCCTAGGCTATGTATTGATAAATATGTTTTCAATTAGGCCTAAATAACAAAATGAAATGAAAGAACACTTTTTCGCGACTTCGGCTCGTGATTTTTTTTTAATAACTGTCAAAATCGGGTTTCCCGTACCCCAAAACATACAAAACGATACCCCACACTGTATTAAAACAAAATTTTGAGCCAATATTTTCAAAATGTTGACCCAAAAACATGACCCCGACGCGCTATGACTCTTTCACTGTCAACATTGGGTTTCCCTTAACACAAAACATGTAGTAAACCGATACCCCACACTGTGTTTAGAAGTTTTTTTACGATGTCTGTGAGTGCATATATCGTGTTTATCAGACAGATAGATAGGCAAAAATGTTCGCAAGATTTCAATACTTCGGCATTTTAATGAAAGCCGAAGTAAAAGTTTAACGTAAATTAAACGAATCCCTGATGTATCAACAAAACGATAGTTTTTAGATATAACGTTTCTTTATTTGAAACGTATGTTTAAAGCTTTCACTAATTACGTACCAAATTGACAACTAGCTAAGGTTATCTTTGATTACAACAGAAGTAGCACGATTTTAACGATCCAAGACAATCCACGTTAAACATACGTAACGGATGCCCCTTTGAAAATTATTAAGAAAAAATCTTGGTGTTAGGTCAATCGTAATATACAAAATGCGTATACCAAATTTTAATTTAATATCTTATGTATTTCTGTGAGTTTTTGTAAAAAAACAAAAAAGCGGATTGACACCAAACGAAGCCGAATTCGAAAAAAGTTAGCCTACTAAACATTTTAAATTTAATTCAATGTATGCAATAAGATCCAATACAGCACGATAAGATTTCTTGTGACTCCCTGTACATTATCTTTTAAAACAATCACAAGGCAGTAGTAAATAATACCAGGTGTCTTAAAAGACCCACTCCCTCCCTTTAACTTTTTTGTGTTTGTTAAAACAAACAAATATCCTTTGGGGAACGATACTAACTTAGCCCAAAGTATCTATGAAGCAATCGGAAATTTTGAGTGTCCCCTAAAAATGGGGGATTTTGGGGACAACTCAAAATTTTTAAATGGTAAGTATGGTCATGTGATACCTCATTTTAAATGTCTATTTAAGACTAGGAAAATGACATAAAGAAAATAAAAATCAAACCACCCAAAACAAAATGGCGGCCCTAAACGTGTTGGAATAAATCGACATAAAGTTGCTAATATCTCGAAAAGGAAGAGTTTTTAGAAACAATTTCAAAAGACAAAAAATGTTTATTTCAA
>JAGFPH010002218.1:56354-89121 GCA_018207615.1 Philaenus spumarius
ACCATACCAACAGTCCGATTTTTATGAAATTTGGTATGTAGGTGTACTTCTGTAGGAGTTTTTACATTTTTTCAAATTTTTGATTTTCAAGGGGTTTTACCCCCCAAAAATGGCAAAAAAAAACGAGAAAAAAACAAATTTCTCAAAAACGGCTCTAACGATTTTGATAAAATTTGGCTTATTTGTAGCCCTTAATGTACCCTACAATTTGCAAAAAAACACATCTTTCTAAAAATTCTCGTTTAGGTAGTAATAATAATAATAATAATAACTGATTTTGGGGGGTTTTGGGCCCAAAAGAGGGTTGTTTTTCAAAAAATTTTCGTGCATCTATACAGGCCTAAATGACATGTTAGGTGCAAATTTGTTCGAAATCGATCGAATAGTTTAAATAATAATAATATAATATGGATGTGTATTACATGCATCTAATATTTTCCATGGTAACATTTTCCTACTTTTGCAATTCTAAATAACCACCTCCTTTACTACTCTTGGGAAGGTATAAAGTTTCAACTGGGAGAAAGTATGTGGCAGTTATCTGGTACCGTTTATTTTAGGATTCCGATCAAAAAAGGCACATACTTCTCCGACTGTCAGTCTGTGTGTCAACGTTGATTATCTTGGTAGTTTAAGCTGTCTTATTGCTCGGCCATTTTTAAAGAGAACGACTTGTGGTGAGTTATATAAGTCACTTAGCCGCTTCTAGTCCAGATAGTTTAACGCGACTAAATATATTTTTCCTACAGCTACTAAAGTGGCTGTTTGCACACTCACATGAGTGCTGCTGATGTAGTTTATGTTTTGAAAATTTGGACTGTGGGACTAACAGATCTTTTTTAAATTAGCGTAAAACAGATCTTTTTAAAAACTAAAACACTAATTTGAAATGTAGCTGTGGGAAAAATGTTGTGTGTATTTGAGGGTGCAAAGTTTACCCTCAACAATCTTTAACTCGTCAAATGTTCATCTCGTTCGACAAACTCAACTTCGCACCCTAGATACACAAACAACTATTAGTTTTCTTTGTGAACGGTCCAATTTAGTTTTTCTTACACGATATTCAAAACACACCCGCTTTTATTTTCCGTACCTCTGTTACAGAAGTCATCAAAAACTCGTGCCAAAAAAAAAAACTTCTTTCATCTTGAAATATCTCGTTATAAAATGCCGAAATGTTTTTAGTATAGGTGTGAATAAAGAATACTGGAGAAATAAAACGAAAGCCTTGACAAACGTCAGTCTGTCTGTGCAGTCGATTAACCTGGTCATTTATTTGTAAAGCTTCCAGCATATTTGGTATAGTCGTATGACGTCATTGTCCGTAACTAATCATACGTGTAAACGTGAACATTTATACAGAGTGTTGAGAAATTCCCTTTAACGTCTTTATTATTTTTGAGCCTCGTGAAAAATTACAGGTTGATTAATTAGATACACATCAGAAATACATCATTTCAAAAACAAACTATTAAAAATTATATTAAGGAATATTTATCCTAGGCCTACATAACTATGCTGACCGAGATTTTTAACTCGGTAAATGTGTACAATTATAAGGTTTTTAAAACTGTAGGCCTATTTGTATCTTTTATTTATTTATATACATTATTATACATCTAAATAAAGATAAACATATAATCTTTTAATTGCTTTTCATTTAATATTTATAGATCAAATGATTTAGAAGTTATTAATATTATAATGAAGAAATTAATAATGAGGTATGTTTATATGTTATACGAAGATGTACGAATGTTGCCGAAGTTAAACGAACGGTTTAAATTTGTATAAATGTTAATAACAAAAGATTGTATTAAAGCAAATCTTATAACGTATAACCTTCCTTAGTTCTCTAACTCATATTTAAGAAAATCAACTTTACAAGACTTATATTATTAATTGAAGTTGTAAACATAACCCCAAAGTATAATCTACGCTAAGCTTTGTTCAAGTATTACAGATGATGGGTGAAATCAGCTGCTATATTATACTGTTACAGTCGCTTTTATAGGAGTTGATACTGAAAATAAGTTAACAAAACTGTGTATACATCTTGTGTTGCATAACAGGACAATTTTCGGAACGAAGTTCCTGTACGCGGCTTGCGGTAAGTGTTGACAAATAGAAAATGTAACGCTTAACGAAAACCCGTTATCGAATTGGTTGCTATGGCAATGAAAGTAAATACATTCAAGAAACACGTGTTTTGATTCATCAATTTAAGTTAGGAGACGTTCGGTTCCGCCCGGCGAAGTTCGGATATTATCGCCAAGCGCTGGTATTAACAATTGAAAGTGAGTTAAATTATCTGACTATTACAATTGTGTAATGTAGATTCAAGAAATGTGTGTGTGTTGCCGTCAAGGCAGGTAAAATAAATTAAACATACACACGATAATTTTAGATTAGGTCTAGACTGATGAACCAACATTTTATGTTTATTGAATGTATTTGCAATGAATGGACGTTTAACCGTGTTTACCATCTTAACTTGGATGTTATAATTAATTCTACACCTACAAATACACTCTTACTTTGCATTATTCACAATGAAATTCCTAGAAAATTTAATATAATATACGAATTACAGAGAGTGGAAGAGGGAGGAAAAAAAGTCGCATAGAGGGGACATAACGCTTTTTCATCAAGTCACGAAAATTTATAAATACAGGTATTTATAATCAAAATATCCATATTAAATTACATTAGGATTTGAAGAAAAGGCGTGATGTACTTCAATTCTGACGGGGGTCTCGCAAAAGCACACATTTTATTATTTTGTTTACATATCTGACCCTCTATGATTTTTTGGGTTTTGGGGGTGTGTTAACAATTCAAATACAGTATAAAAGTAGGTCATATAATACACCATTGTAAAATTTATTAAAAGAGAAACAGAAACGCGCATACTAGAGCTTAGTATCTTGCTTCGTTTCAAAGTATTGGACAACCAAAGTTCTGGAAAATATGTCCATAAAAATAATAGAAGGTCAGATATGTCTTGTTATGCAACACAAGATACACAGAAAGTTTTGTAACCTTATTATTCTTAACGAGCGTAATTTTGAAAAGCAGTGAAGTCAGTCATCTTCATAAAATTACTCTGACAGCTATGGCTACTAATGACATTATAAAACGTTCATTTAACTCATGTATTGATTCAAAAGTTAAATCTTTCAACTTTTGACAGGCTTCAGTCAATCATTCTGATGATGTGGAAGACGTCTCGAAACGCGTAAAAAAACCGAGAAAGAAAAGAGGTCAATACATTTAATTTTTCTTAGTTCTAATGCAACTTTGGACTTCTTCTAGACCGCATTTTGCTAAAACAATATTAACCTACCTTTTAAGTTAAAACACGAGTGCCGGGGCTAAAAGTCTGTTGAGTTCACTTGTTTACAGACAAGTAAACCACTTATAAACTTGTACTTTCGTCAAGAACTAATAATTAGATACTTTAGCAAACTTGTTGGTTACGAACTTGCAAGACGGTGGAACTGGGGCCCCAAGCGTTGAAACTATCTCAACATGTCGCCTTGTTTTGAAAATGTTTATGAGTGTGCAATTTATGAATATTGCTCTTCATTTTTGGTCCTAAGCTGAATAGAGGTCTCCGCTCCATGCTCGCTTCGCTTACCAACTCCCGCGGGTGACTCGCGGCGCACAAAATACAAACAGTATTATATACAGTATTTTAACGGGAATGTCGCTTGATTAGGACAGAGATTTATGTTTACATAGAAGAGAGGCAAATTTCATCTTATAAAATGTGACCAAAATGTGATACGGTATAAAGCGGTAAACTAGTGTTTGTTTGTATGTAGGGGGTAATCTCTGGAACTACAGAACCGATTGAAACAATAGTTTTACTGATAAAAAGCTACTCTATCCCTGAGTAACACAGGCTATAATTCATTTTGTTAAACACATTTTTATTTCAATATTTGTAAATTTAGTCGACAAAATTCTTAGGTTAGGCCTAGGCTGATGAACCATCACATATTTCTTGAATGTATTTACATTTATTACCATAGCAACCAATTGAATAAAATAACAGATAAAACAGCTGTTTGCTCTAATATTTCCACCAAAAGCTGATTTCAAACTTTGAAGCAATTATTTGTATTTCTAACTTTTAGGTTAGGTTTTTATTAAAGTGTAGACCTGAGCTTTTCTAGTTCTTTTAACCTTTCTTTATTATAACTACTGTTATAAAACATACGAAATAATTTCATTTGAACATTTAACATTATTTAGAATCTTAGCTTTTAGTTTATTGTTAATCGTACACCTTTATTATAAAGAACACATACCATGATTATGTACAGAAGGTCCCAACGGGGTTGGCGTGCGGAGCACGCAAGGGTTTCCCCTAGTAAAACATAAAGTTGGTATAATTTTAATAGTGATATGTGTTTGAATTAAGACGTAGTACCCCTTTCCCTTTCTTTGAGTTTGCTTTATCTTACCTAAAAAAAAAACAGTTGATTGTGAAGAATAAAATTACCTCATTCTAAATTTGACAATTTGGTTACTATGGTATTAAATCTAAACGCGTTAAAGAAAGGTGTGTTGGTTCAGAGTACGCCTAACCTAAAATTGTGTTAAGTTTATGATCCGAATCAGCTATTTTATTTGTGCTATGTAAACACAGATGTTTGAATTATAATACGGTAAGCTTTTTTCATTTTTAGTGAATTTATATACGAAAGATGAGATATTCCAGTAACCTTTATGGTGAGACCTAAGGTCGTGAATAGTAAATGAGCACCAATGGAATGTTGTTCAAAACAGGTTTTGGGGTGTTATTAAAAATAATATATATATATAAAAGCGAAATACCACTCACTCACTCACTGACTCACTCATCACGATTTCTCAAAAACTACAGAACGGATTGAAATTAAATTTGGTATGTTGCTTCCTCTAGGGCCATAGGTGCTCACTAAGAAAGGGTTTGAAAAAATTCGAAAATTTAGGGGGCTTTGGGGGATCAAAGTTATTAAAAAACGATTTCTTCAAAACTACCGAACGGATTGGTATGAAATTTGGTATGCAGCTTCCTCTAGGACCATAGGTGTTTACTAAGAAAGGGTTTGAAAAAATTCGAAATTTTAGGGGGGTTTGGAGGGGATCAAAGTTATTAAATCACGATTTCTTCAAAACTACCGAACGAATTGGAATGAAATTTGGTATGCAGTATCCTCTAGGGCCATAGGTGCTCACTAAGAAAGGGTATGAAAAATTTAGAAATTTTAGGAGGGGTTTGGGGGGATCAAAGTTACTAAAATCATAATTTCAGATCTTTTATTAGTATGACAATAGTAATTTTATTATTTAAGATCTATATGTATAAAAGCCAAACACCACTCACTGACTGAACACTTAAAAAGAATACAATTATGTAAAAAGACTGAAAATAGCAACCACCTCGGGCAACGCTGTACGGGTCAGCTAGTATATATACATATGTATATATCTATACTAATATTATAAAGAGGTAAAGTTTGTTTGTTTGTTTGTATGTAGGGGGTAATCTCTGAAAGTACTGAATTGATTGAAAAAATAGTTTTACTAATAAAAAGCAACACTATCCCTGAGTAACATAGACTATAATTTATTTCGATAAAATTTTTTTTTTATTTCAATATTTGTACATTTAGTTGGAAAAATTATCTTAGGTTAGGCCTAGACTAATAAATTAACACATGTATGAACATTTATTACCATGGCTACCAATTGAATAAAATAACAGTTAACAGCTGTTTGCTTTAATATTTCCATTTACAGCTAATTTCAAACTTTGAATTTCTAGATTTTAGGTTAGGTTTTATTAAAGTGTAGATCTGAGCCTTAATGGTTCTTTTAATCTTTATTATAACTGCTGTTATAAAGTATACGAAATAATTTGATGTGAACATTTAACATTATTTACCATTTTAGCTGTGGGGTTATTATTCATCATACACCTTTATTATAAAGAAAACATAACATGATTGTGTTTATAGAAGGTTCCAAGGGGGTTGGCGTGCGGAGCACGCAGGGGTGTCCCCTAGTATATGTATGTGTTCGCACACTAACGGCCGCATTTTAAGTCCGATTTGGTTCAAATTTGGTACACGCGTTGTTTGTCTAAGTCGCTGGGACGAGTTCTTTAGCCTTAAAAAAAAACCAACAAACGGAAGCACGTTTTTTGACAGGAAGTAACAGTTTTTTTTTTTATAGATTTTTCGTACCTGAATGACAATTTTTGGGGTTTTACCTAAACAAATAAACGTAGGATATTATCGTGTACGTTTTGTGGTTTTGCACGACCCTATAGCTCGCTTAGTTCCCCCAAAATCGATCAAAACGTAAAGTACCGTAAAAGTGCCCGGTTCAAATCCACGTGGGAGATTTTACCGAGGGGGCATCTTCTGATCCGGCCGACTTTGTAAAGGAGTCCACAACTCGAGGCTGCTAGGTCGAGGTATAAAACTAGCAAAGCGATTTTTTCAATGAGCGTGGAACGAAGGAGTGCGTGAGTCAAAGCTGGTTCGTACACAGGCAGAAGTGATAAAGATGGAAAAGGAAAGGTATGAAGGAATTAAATGTGAGTTAATAGGACAGAAGGAATATGGTACAATAGAGTTGAATAGCTAATCAGCGCCTTCAAATTATTTCGTATATTTTATAGCAGTAGTTATAATAAAGAAAGGTTTTTAAAAGAACCAGAAAGGTTCAGGTCTACACTTTAATAAAAACCTAACCTAAAAGTTAGAAATAGGAATAATTGCTTTAAAGTTTGACATAAGCTGTTACTAGAACATTGGAGCTGTTTTATCTGTTATTTTATCAAATTCGTTGCTACGTTAATAAATGTAAATACATGTGCTGTTTCATCAGTAGTCTAGGCCTAACCTAAGATTTTTCCGACTAAATTTACAAATATATAAATAAAAATTTGTCTATCAAAATGAATTATAGCCTATGTTACTCAAGGATAGTGTAGCTTTCTATTAGCAAAACAATTTTTTCAATCGGTTCAGTAATTAAATAGATTAGCTCCTACATACAAAAACAAACAAATGTTACCTCTATATAACATTTGTATAGACTAGTACAGATAAACCTATTATGTTAAAATATTATTCAAGCAACCAGTAATTATGAGACACCCTTTATACGCTGCTACGAATGTAAAATCTGAACACTCAAGTTTAGTTCCAGCGCTTCTGATTTTATTGCAGCCTTAAAGGTGTACAGCAAATTGCGTCATCGAAGTAACCCGTGTTTTCTTTGGCTTCGACGACAACACACCTCCTTCGTTCTGTCTGCGGGAAATGTGTCTTCTTAGTATCGGCTCTTCTTAATATAACTCGTATATTTGTTAAATAGTAAGCAGACACTAACATAATGTAGCAAAACAACGGTCATATCATGGTGTCTAGCATCTAGTTTTGCAGCGTTCGTTGACGCGTTTTGGTGAAATTTGATCGCTTACTCCATCAACGGGCGACTTAAAAAAAATAATATAAAGAAATGTAAAAATCTATATAACAAAAATGCATTGCTGTTCCTTTGTAAGCGAATTAGGTAAAATCAAGCAAAAGGTATCCTGTATTATCTAAAAAGGTTTACAAACTATAAATCTAAATTTGTGTAGTATTCTTAAGTGTCGTAAAAACCATTTTGCAATTCGATCACTTAGTCAATGTAATGAAATGGAATAACTGCCCTTTAAAATTAAATCAAGCAATAGCGACGCATTGCTGGGTCCACTAGTCTATATAAAAATTAATTACTGTTCCTTTGTAAGCGCATCACTTGAGAACGGCTGGATAAATTTGGCTATTTTTTGTATTAAAATGTTCGTAATAGTCCAAACTAGGTTTTTATACAAAGAAAATTTTGAAAAATTTCCCGAAAAAGTTTCGAATTTGGAAAAAAACGAAACAGCCTCTTTTGTATGGACTCAAGACCATAGCGCACAAAAAACAGCTGTTCGTAAAAAAAGCTTAACAACACGTCATGTTAGTTTACATTCATTACCATAGCAACTATATTTAGCATTTATAATCAGTTTATTATTCTTTAAAACCAACAGCCTTTTTAGGTTAGATTGGCCAACTTAAAGCAAACAAAAGCAAAAATCAACTAAAATGCTTACTATATTTTAATTCAATTCAAACATTGGTAATACATATTATATGTAAAACAGCAGATTTGGTTCAAAACTGAACATAATTTTAGGTTAGCCCTACAATGGACCAAAACACGTTTACTTGAAACCAATTTGGCTAATTTAGAATCAGATTTCTTACACAAATTCTTCACAACTACTAGTTTTTTTTTTTAGATTAGGTAAAAGCAAACAAAAGGTTTACTGTATCTATACTAATATTATAAAGAGGTAAAGTTTGTTTGTTTGTTTGTTTGTTTTTTTGTTTGTTTGTTTGTATGTAGGGGGTAATCTCTGGCACTACTGAACCGATTGAAAAAATAGTTTTACTATTAAAAAGCTACACTAACCCTGAGTAACATAGGCTATAATTAATTTTGATAAAAACGTTTTTTATTTCAATGTTTGTAAATTTAGTCAAAAAAAATTCTTAGGTTAGGCATAGAATGATAAACCAACACATGTATTTACATTTATTACCATAGCAACCAATTGAATAAAATAACAGATAATATAGCTGCTGTTTGCTCCAATATTTCCATTAACAGCTGATTTCAAAATTTGAAGCAATTATTATTTTTGTATTTTTAGCTTTTAGGTTAGGGTTTTAAAGTGTAGACCTTTTAATCATTATTATAAAATAATTGTTATTGTTATAAAATATAAGAAATAATTTGATTTCAGCATTTAACATTATTTACCATCTTAGTTTTGAGGTTATTATTAATCTCACACATTTATTATAAATAAAACATAACATATGTTTTTAGAAGGTTCCGTTGGGGGTTGGCGTGCGGAGCACGCAGGGGTCTCCCCTAGTTATCTATAAAGGTTTACAAACTATAAATATAAATTTGTGTAGTATATTATTAAGTGGGATAAAAACCATTTTGAAATTCGATGACTTAGGTCAATATAATGAAATGGAATAACTACCATTTAAATTAAATCAAGCAATAGCGAAGCATTGATGGATCCACTAGTCCAAATAATAAATAAATAATTACTTCCAGTCAAAAAAACGTAATTCCGGTTGTTGGGTTTTTATTAACGAACTCATCCGAGAGACTTATAAAACCAACGAGTGTATCAGAATTGGACCAAATCGGACGTAAAACGCGACCGTTAGAGTGTGAACTCGTATATATATAATTTTTTAATGACACCCCATTGTATTCTGGGGACTAGGACCGGTGCTCATTGACTACTCCCGACCTTAGGTTTCACCATATAGCTCTGAAATATATTTTCTTGAATCATAGCTAAGAACACTCTCGATCAAGTCACATTTCAAACAAAAAAGTTAATCAAAATCGGTTCATCAGTTTGGGAGCTACGATGCCACAGACAGATACACTGATACACAGACGCACACGTTAAACTTACAAAACCCCTCTGTTTGCGTCGGGAGTTAACAAATAACGAGCAGAAATTAAAAATTTTAAAAAACACCGAACGGCTGGACCGATTTTCTTGAATTAGCTAAGAACACCTCGATCAAGTCACCTTTCAAATAAAAAAAAAACTAATTCAAAATTGGTTCACCCGTTTGTTAGCTACGATGCCATACAGATACACACGTCAAACTTAATAACACCCATCTTTTTGCGTCGGTGGTTAAAAACGTACGTTTATCTAAAATGGTTTGATTATAAAAAGCAAGACTGCGTCGTTATGGCGACACGCTTTGCGCAATTTATGATTGTCAATTAGTTAAGAAGTCGAGTGACTTTTCATTTCACTTTAATCGTATTAGATAGGTAATGTTATTACTTGGAAACGATTTAATTTAAAAGACATCCGATCCAGATAAAACTTGTAATATTGTGTTAAGACTGTGCTATTTATTCCATGCTACAGTCTGCAGTTTTATAACCTCTTCGTCGTGATTTGGAGATAAAAATTGTTGTAATCGGCTAGAAGTTGATAGCGCAGTAGAATTAGAGAAAACGCATATTGTAATTCGTTTCAGAATGCCATGTGGAAAAATCGAGGTATTTATGCATAAAGTAAATTGCATTTTTCCAGATCCACTTTTGAACATACAGAATTTTTTTTAAATAGGGGTTTAATATGCAAAAAACGGAAAATCGGTTTTCTTTAAATCGTTTGAAGATAATTGCCAATAGGTATTTCCAATGTTGTGTACTTGTAGGGTACTAAAAAACAGTTAATTTGAGACCTCGTAAGTTAAAATCGGTTAATTATTTTGTTTAAGAAATTGCAAAAACCCGATTTCATTTTCCATATTTTCAAGTTTTTTTTTCATTCTTTGATCAAAAAACCTAGACCCTTGAAACTTTTAGAAAATAAGCCTTTTATGGTCCTTAAGTTACCACTAAAATTTCTTTAAAAAATATTAATTGGATAACAAGATATTTAATTTATTTAATAAAAAAGGGTTAAATGCTTAATACAATTAGACTCATTTGCCGTCCTCGTAGGAGGCTCAGCCGGGGCTCATGTTTTTCGTCGAGACCTATATATTAAGTGTACTTTTAGGGTAAATTTAATTTTCATTATTTTAACCCTCATAATGGCGGCTGAAAAAGTATGACTTTTTAAGTTAGGTTTTTTTGGAAATGCCTTTGCAACAAATGGAAATATTGGTATGCCACTTTTATATTCCAATACCTGGCATTTCCATGTAGCTCAACTAGGAACCGAATATTTGTTTAAATTCATAATTTCTTTATTTATAAACATTAAGGGCTGTTTTTGCTGTCAGTGCTAGTTCAATACTTAAACTTTATATTACCATTGAGTTTGAAGGAAAATTAAGTTTCTTTAAGTGCAATAAATGATTTCAAAGAGACTGCAAGTTGCTGAGCTGTGAGAAGGTAGGGTAAGTCATCACTGCTACGCGCCCAGAAAATTAAACTTTGAAATTTCAAATCCAATGCCGATGAAATTTGTTGTTTCTCCGTTATTTATGGACCGATTTCGATGGTTTAGAAAAAAATCCAGGTAGAACGTTAAAAATTGAATTAAAAATAAAATTTTTCTATAATTCTACAGGCCTACGTGTAGAAAATATAAACAATCAAGAGCGCCCTTATCCTGGGCCCTACCTACCCCTTGCCCTCGGGAAAGGAATAAAATTTACATTAATAACTATGTCAGGCGTTGTTCTTTTTTCTTTGTCATATAGTTATTTAATAGTCAGTATTACGTAGAAGTGGTAGAATAGAATATTTTAAAATGTTATGTTCAAGTACCATTTTATTTTACATACACTTATTTTATTTTGTTTACAAGAGTTCAAGTATGAGCATTATTCTGACATTTGAACATATTATTTAAGTTATTAACACGTTCACTGTTAAGGACGCACATGTGAGCTTGACACTGAACACTATGAGAAGCGGCCAACGGACAGTGCATTGCACGCCAACCCCCGTATTGGGAGTATTTTCAATACACAATGCATTGCGTGCTTCGCACGCCAACCCCCGTATTGGGCGAATTTTCAATACACAGAGTATTGTGTGCTTCGTACGCCAATTTTATGCCTATGTGCGCCCGCTTTAAAATATAAGTGATTATTACGTATAAAGGTTCAAAAATAAAAACATAAAGTAATTTCTACTCATTTAGGCTATACGTATAAAAAATAAAAGGTCAGGTCCTAGCAAAGGAAATACGAAATTTGCGTAGCAGTGAACGTGTTAAAGAAGAGAGGAAGAGAGGGTGGCCCTTCTTCTCAATCGATTTTCTACCGAATTCAAATTCATCATCTTGGTGTAGCGTGAGTTCGCTTTGTTTGGTTGAAATGTAATTGTTTTTTTTTTTCTTTGATGTGTAAAATCAGTGTTCCGATAATTAGTTTTTGTTTCAAACAGCTCGTAAATATTATACGGGTAGTAACAAAAGAATTTTAGTCTTTATTAATATAAATAAAACGAAATCTGAAATTTGATTTTAGAACTAGTTTTGAGCATTTTGAGTTTGATAACCTATAGGATCTTTTTCAAAAGGCTACAGATATAAATACAATTCAGAGCAATTTTCAAGCATTTTTGAGTTTAATAGCCTAGGGCACGTTTTTTTTCAAGTACACACATTTGTCTCATATCTGTAACAGTATTTAGTATATTGGAATGTGAAACCGTGAAATTACAGCCGAAAGACTGTATCTTTTTAGGTACCATGAGTAGTATGAGTCTCTTGTTTTACTAACAGGAGTCAATTTTTCAGCAGGGATTTCAGCTAGAACTTTGTATAGGCAAAAACTGGCAACCATTTGACGGTTAATATTTCACACAGCTAAATTGGCTTAACAAATTTTAAAAGTTTTCCGGGGGAGGTCAACAATTTTCCCGGGCCCCATATCTAAGAGGGTACTCCTTAATCTCCATTAAGGTCTAGCCTCCATGTATAAATAAAAAGTTATCTGTGTAAACAATGATTTATCCTATTACTTTAAATGAGCAATTATTGTATCTATCTTTGTATCTGTCGCGGATCTCGAAAACGGCTCTAACGATTTTGATGAAAATTTGCATACAGAGGTTAATTGACGTCAGGAATTGAATGCGCTAGGTCTTATGTTTTCAAAAACGCGCATAAAGTCTGAAAAATGCGCATAAAATTTAAAATCTGAACTTCTTTTTATACCATCATTCAAGTCACTTAGAAGGCGAATGGGTACAGTTTCTTTTTATACCTCCTTCAAAGTCACTAAATATTCGAATAGATACATTACAGATACAATCCAGATGTTAAAAATACTGAACGATGCTCGTTCACCAAGGTACGAACGAGCCAAAGATTAGTGAGAGCCTTTAGAGAGTTTTCCAACTGCGAGCGAAGCGAAGCAGCCATCTGAGGCCGTAGGCCGAGGCGGGGTTGGGACGCGAAGCGTCCATGGGCAGAGCCCCTAGTTATTATTAAGAACGTTCCCATACAAAAATACTTCCGCTCAATTAGGGTGTTCTTTTAAACTGTATACCGATATAATTTTTAAACGGTTAGTCGTAAAAAAAAAACACCGAGAACAAAAAAGTCTTAAAATAACTTGTAAAATCCAGAATCACCATACAATACAGGTGATCTATAAGAAATTCGAAAATTGGACGCCATATTGGAAAATGGCGGATACTTACAAGTATTTTAACTCCATATTTTTAGATTTCTTAAATTATTTAAAGGTACGCTCATTTAAAGTTTACTATCAGATTTATAGTTTACAAGATACAAATGGTGGCCTGCTTAAAAAGTCAAACGTAAATTAAGTCTAGCAAACGGGCTATAAACGGAATAATTCAAAATTGTCACCGCATGCGTTCAAATTAAACGTAGTGATAAGATTTAAAACCGAGACATTTTAACAGTTTTCCATTTAGATTTTATAATCGCAAATCAAACGGCCCAGAGGTCAATACAGTTAATGAACAAGCGCTGGCCGGTGTTGCATGTCTTCACAAAGCACTTGACCCCGTACTTTCATATGGTAATGCCCTCCACGTAACATGTCCTACTAGGTTGGTAACACTGCCGACAAAGTGAAAACACCGGCGGCGATCGTCACTTCCCTCACACGACAAGAAAGTTCTATTGTAGACGGTTTGAATATGTTAACTCCTTTGCATACAACACAACGCTATTATTGCATGCACTGACTGTACATACATAACACTTGTTACAAGTTTCTGGAACACGTTTGTTAAAGTACGAAGCGTTTCAAATTTAATATCGGGGGTTTTAAAGCTATGTGTAGTATTTATTACGTTTAACTATCAATCTATTTATGTAAGAGGCTTTGCCCAAACTTAATGACCGACATAGAATCTACGAGGAACAAAAACTACTTTAGGGGAGGATACCCTGTCCGCCATATTGAATCTGATTCCCATAAGAGCAATGCTACGGAATAAGTAATTTTTTCCCGTTAATTCACGGAATAAATTTAAAATTTGGTTTCATTTTGAAGTACTGTCGTCATATGCGGATGTTGATTGCTGAATACATTTTCAAAAAACGTTTTATTGTTTTCATGAACGTATGATATAAATAGTAAACTTTATTAATTTTTTACTTAGCTGCAAAAAAGATATTGCAAAAAACCTTAGTAATCAACACCCACAATCTATTTTACTTTAAGGAAAAAATACAGCTTTCGTTTTTTAACGAAAATAACACAAAAATATGCTAAAAAGTGAGGTGTGGATAGGTTTTTTAACACTGAAATTGGTTGCCAACTTAGCCGTTTTGAATTTAGGAACCCGAGCATTAAGGGTTTGCTGTAGTGGGGAAACATCTTGGATTTTTATCCCATAAGAGCAATGTTAAATTTCAAACCATTTATTTCGTTTACTTTTTATCATAAAATTGTTTGCAAGGTCTCACTTTAAGCACAGTCACAATACGCATCCGTCTTGCAATTTACATTTTTTTAAATGCTTTTGATTTGTTATGTAATTGACATTTTGTAAGTACAAAGTTTGAATTTTTTCCTAACACAATACAAAATTAATAATGAAAAATAATTTGCAAGCCGGATCCTAAATTTTATAAAGAATATTCAGTTTTTTTTCAACACTTAATACAAAAGATAGACTTATAAAATGGTTTGAAATGACGCAATGTCAAAGCGTTCAGCTGCAAGAAATTGCACTGTTTAGATAGGGATACAGTGAGAAGCGGTTGCGTTTCCGGTTGCTGTCTCGTTTACTAAAGCAGACCCTTAAAGGTGTCTATTGAATTTAATTCGTGCAAAATTTGTTCGCAATTTTTTGTTCAGTTCACGCCAAGTTGTTGTTGATTCTCTATAACCGTATCTAAACAGTGCAATTTTCTTGCAGCTGAGCGCTTTGACATTGCCTCATCTCAAACCATATTATAAATCCATCTTTCGTAATTGAGAGCTGAAAAAAACCTGAATATTCTTTATAAAATTTCGGATCCGGCTTGCAAATTACTTTTCATTATTAATTTTGTATTTTGTTAGGAAAAAAATCAAACTTTGTTAAATTTAGAATAAGGTTCTTCACAACTAACAGTTTTTTTTTTAAATAGGTAAAAGAAAACAAAAGGCTTTCTGTATTATAAGTCAAACATCTCTTGTTACATATTATAAATAAAACAGCTGGTTTGGATCAGAAACTTAACATACATTTAGGTTAGGCCTACAATTAAAAAAAAAAAACACGTTTATTTACTTACAACCAATTTGGCAAATTTAGAATGAGGTAATTATTCTTCACAACTAACCGTTTTTTCAGGTAAAAGCAAACAAAAGGCTCACTGTATTATAAGTTAAACATGTGGTCCTTTAGTTGGTAATATCAGTATTTGTTTGAAAAGTTGATTATTGGTTATTTAAATATTAATGATGACATAATTACAACGCACGCCTCATTACAATTATTGGTGGATGGCTGTGACTATTTCGGTCTCTGTCTTACATCAGCTATGTATAGGTCAAATCTCAATCATCATTTCCGTGAAAATGACAGCGTATAAAATAATCTGTTTGCATTTGTTTCGCCATAGGTCACTTTATAAATAATACGAGTACATCGAATGAAAGAGCCACTAAAACAATGGTGTTGATACACCTGTGCGCGTGTGCATTCAGTTCCTCTGTATTCCGTTAGAAAGCGCTAATAGCAAAGACGGCGACTAGTGAACAGAAAGCTTTTTGCGTCATACAGTTTGCAAGGACTGAATCTGTAGTTAAAGTGCAACGTGCGTACAGTATTAAGTTCAAATATAATCCTACAAGTAATAATAACATCCGTAGATGGTGTCATCAATTTAAATACAGCAGCTGTCTTTGTAAAGAGAAGAGTACGGGGACGGCCAATAGTGACTGAAAAACATGTTGAACGTGTGAGAGTCTTTCTCGCGAAGCAAGTTTTTTTGACCAAAACTAAACTTTTTTTAGATTTTTCGTACTAAAATGAAACTTTTTGGGGTAAAAAATATAATACAGGAGATTATTCTGCACGTTTTATTTTTTTACAAGACTTTGTAGCCCGTCTTGTTCCCCCAAAATCGATCAAAAAGTAAAATAACGTAAAAGTAGGTACCCGGTACGTTTTACCTCACGAAGCGAGTTTGTCCGCTGCGAGCGAAACAAAGCAGTCCATAATCCGAGGCCGCAAGGTCAAGGTGCATACACACAAAGCGAGTTTTTCCGCAGGTGGAACCACACAAAGCGGCTGGAGGCTGAGGTGGAAACAAATTCTACTAATATATTTCGTACACGCAGGCCGCTATTTATAACCTTCGTGGGTAAACCAATTTCCAAAATAGTCGGTTGAAACCGTAAAACATATAAACTTAATTTTGGAAATTCGCTCAACTCACGTCAGCGGTTCAGCTGAGTGATCGATTTACGCCGAAGTCGTTTTTGTTGCTATATTTCGAGAAATTTCTTAAAACGCTATGGTGTTAACCTACTTTTTTTTATTGAAAAAGTTTTTTATAAATTAAATTATATTTGCATTAGAAAACTTTTTGAAATCATTGAAGTAGTTTTTCTACTACAAAGTTAAAAACGTATTAATTTTGTATAGTTTGTACATAATCGATTTCTAAAGTACATAAACAATTCAGAGGCAATATATCTCGTTGTTATTCAATTACTAATTATTGCATTCAACTAAACATTTGAATATCGGTGCATTAGTTTCCCAGATAGAGCCTAAACGTGTTTGCTTTTATCTAATGAGTTCATTGTTTCGGTAAAATTTCGTTGTTTGTACAGGTTAGCATTGTTTGCATATTTGTAATGCCGTTCCAGTTGCTTTTGTTTGTGTTTCCGATTGCTTAAAATAATGTACTTGGCAAGAACAAGTAAATCAATAGAGAAAAACCCACTAGAAGAGCGGACTAGAGAACATTCGTTGCAACGACTGTCAGAAACTATATTGAAAGCTGACATTCGTCTATAGAGCGTAGAAAAAGTGAAGTTAATAATTAAGTTTGTTAATTTCTTGGTGAAACCATAGATCATGAATAATAAAATAGATCATGCATCCATACGGCGGCTGTGTGCCGAAAAAAAGGTTGTCGGGAAAATATTGCATGATCGCGCCGCGAGGTAGCGCTAGGGAGAAATCATTGGTAGCATTGGTGCTACACACCGCTTCCGTCGTTTCCTCAATAGATCGCGCCACTATCGTCGAATTTCCAGTGGATTGAAATAGTGCATTGGATCGGAGTTCTATTAGGTTATCCAAATACAATGGTGGAACTCTCGCAGTTTTATGTAGGTTAGGTTCGTTTGTACACAGGCACTTGCGTAGGCGTAACGAGGACGACCACATGGAGGGGGTTACAACAACGAGGGATGGATGGATTTTTTTAAATTAAGATGCAAAATAACACGTTTTAGGCTTCCCAAAAGTACTTTAAAATGATATTTACGTATGTATACTTTTCCACTTCCAATTGTGATTCAGGCCTAATTTAGAATAGTAATCACGACTCATCCCCCGCCAAATCTTTCCATGCACTGCCTCTAACGCAACGAACACAAAAAAATAATAGAAGGGTCACTTGAGCCGAAAGCTGTCGCCACCCGTATAGCACTGCCTACCACAAGATGGCGTCCGCTGCGGATGAGTCACTGTAGTAGAGCGCGCCTGGACCAATAAAAAATCACCTTTGCAAAACAAAACATTTTTAGGTCAATGAGACTGTCAGCTTAGATAGGCTACGTTATGTTTTTTTTTTTTCATATTCAGCTTGTAAAATGTCTTTACTATTTTGGTATCATAAAAGCAAAGTTCTGTACATAAAATATTGTCTGTTAAATAAATACAGTTACAACATTACTCTGACTTTATTGTTTATTTACATTTCCAAACTAAAAGAAATTAATAGTGGGAGATATTAAGGGAGAATTTAAACGGCAGAATATTAAGGTTGAAAGTTTGTGTATAAAGCTAATATATTTTTCAAGGATCTAAAATAAGTTCTGCAATATTGTAATAAACAATTATTTAAACATTAAATACATGTCGGTAACTAATCTAATATGTTATATTTATCTGTATATACAAATATAATCAAAGTATGCCTTTCAAAACCGTAATTGTAAACTCCAAGCGGCAGCCTAGCGCATTTAGCGGTAGTTGCCGAGCCGCATAAAGCTATCTCAATCGACCTGTAGTATTAACGAAACGACAAAAGCCAACTTTCTCACTAAACTATAAAAATCTACGTTGAGGCGTTTGTGGAAATATCCGTTTTGGGGACCCCCTGATTCAAAATAAGTAGAAATTACAAAATGTCTGTCTTTATGCATACAAAGCTAGAGAAAAAACTATTGGATCGATTTCGAAAAAAATTTGTACCAAACATGTCAATTAGGCCTGCATAGAAGCACGAATTTTATTTTTTTTATTTTGAAAAAACAACCCACTTTTTGGCCAAAACCCGCCACAAAAAAGATTTATTATTATTTTTATAAAAAACGTCTCTAACGATTTTGATAAAATTTGGCTTATTTGTAGCCCTTAAGCGGCCCATACACTACACATGCATTGTACGCCGTGCAATGGCACGCCGTGCTTGGCTTGGCACGCCGTGCGCCACACACTGAAAATTCAGTCTGCTCCGTGACGTGCTAGAAGTCGGTTGTCACTGTGATTGAGATGCCTGTTTTAACGAAAAATAAAGCGTTGGCATTATTGTTGATTGGTGCGATTCATGAAGATAGCATAGTGAAGACGTTTCACTCTCAGCACGTGGCGCGGGACTGGCCCACACACTAGCAGGTTGGCACGGCGGCGGATGGCACGGCGTGCCGAAAATCAAACTCGTCTTGATTGCCATCGTGCCATGCATTGCACGGCGTGCTTAGCACGGAGACCTCCACACACTGGCAGGTTTCGTCCGTTTTTGGCACGTCGTGCTTGCACGGCGTGCAATGCATGTGTAGTGTATGGGCCGCTTTAATGTACCCATCTACCCAACTATATGCAAAGAACCGCATCTTTCTAAAAATTCTTGTTTAACTAATAATGTTAACTGATTTTTTGGGGTTTTGGGGCCAAAAAGGGGTTGTTTTTCAACGTTTTTCAAAACCTTTTTTTCGTGCATCTATAGATTTCTCTCTAGCTAATAATAATAATAATAATATTTATTAGTTACTCTCCTACTTTATAATACAATTATGAAGTCACAGTGAATCTGTTTAATAATTTAAATACGTGAGAAAGTAGGCCTATGTGCCGTTTATTTTACACGATCTATTTTCAATACACGAAGCATTGCGTGCTTCTCACGCCAACCCCCTTATTGTGAGAATTTTCAATACGCAGTACATTGGTGCTTCGCACGCCAACCCCCGTTTCGTGAGAATTTTCAATACACAAAGCAATGCGTGCTTCGCACTCCAACCCCCTTATTGAGAGTATTTTCAATACACCGTGCATTGCGTGATTCGCACGCCAACCACCGTTTTGTGAAAATTTTCAATACAGAAAGCATTGCGTGCTTCGCCCGCCAACCCCTTATTGTGAGTATTTTCAATACGCAGTACATTGGTGCTTCGCACGCCAACCCCCGTTTTGTGAGAATTTTCAATACACAAAGCATTGCGTGCTTCGCACGCCAACCCCGTGTTGGGAGAATTTTCAAAACACAAAGCTTTGCGTGCTTCGCACGCCAACCCTCTTACTGGGAATATTTTCAATAACACAGTGCATTGATCCCCCCAAATCGATCAAAACTTAAAATACCGCAAAAGCTCCCTGTTCAAATCGAATTTTACCTTAAGGGCAGCTTCTGAACCGAGGCCGCAAGGTCAACTTGCAATCTCGCCAAGCAGCGCGTGTGCCGGGGCTGGAGGCTGAGATGCAAACAAATTAGACTAATACATTTCGTACACGCAAGGCAGCTAAGCTCCCTTAATTCTTCATCATAGTTTGCGATTCGAACATCATTTTAAACCTTATGTTCCCCGCTATTGACGAAAAATAAACAAATAGATTAAAATGAATGATTTCGTAAAAAAAAAAATGTTTCATATCAAAGTTCATAAGATTCCTAATGAAAGGCGCCATCTACTAACAACCTGTTTAACTAACATGACAGCTGTTAGATGGTTTACATTCTATAATGCAAGTGTAATCTATCACGCAAATCAATCAAATTACATCAACGTAAAGCGTTATAAACTGTTATTGATAAACCAAAGTAAATACATAAAAGTATTAAATCAGGTAAGTACTACCAACTTGCGAAATTTTTCGCACGTGTCACCTAGTGCTGCATAGCATATTAAATTTTTAATTCTAATTAAAATTAACATAACTTACTAAGTAAGCTCTTACAGCTGTCGGAATTCTCACCTGAAACAGATAAAATTCACAATAAGATAAACCAATAAATATGTGTTATATTTAATGAGCAGTAAATTGTAAGCCTAACAAAAATAGCAACAAACAACGTGTTAACACGTAAACTGCTACGCAAATTTCGTATTTCCTACGCTAGGAGCTGACCTTTTATTTTTTATATTTATGGCCTCAATGAGTACAAATTACTTTATTTTTGAACCTTTCTACGTAATTACCACTAATATTTTAAAGAGAACGCACATGTGCGTCCATAGCACATAGGTTTAAAATTGGCGTGCGCAGCACGCAATGCTCTGGTATTGAATAATCTCACAATACGGGGGTTGGCTTGCGAAGCACGCAATGCACTGTGTATTGAAAATATTCCCAATAAGAGGTATGGCGTGCGAAGCACGCAATGCTTTGTGTATTGAAAATTCACACAATACTGGGGTTGGCGTGCGAAGCACGCAATGCACTGTGTATTGAAAATACTCCCAATAAGGGGGTTGGCGTGCGAAGCACTCAATGCTTTGTGTATTGAAAATTCTCACAAAACGGGGGTTGGCGTGCAAAGCACGCAATACACTATGTATTGAAAATATACAAAATACGGGGGTTGGCGTGCGAAGCACCAATGCACTGTGTATTGAAAATACTCACAATAAGGGGGTTGGCGTGCGAAGCACGCAATGCACTGTGTATTGAAAATACTCCCAATAAGAGGGTTGGCGTGCGAAGCACGCAATGCTTTGTGCATTGAAAATTTTCAAAATACGGGGGACGGCGTGCAAAGCACGCAATGCACTGTGTATTGAAAATACTCCCAATAAAGGGATTGGCATGCGGAGCACGCAATGCTTTGTGTATTGAAAATTCTCCCAATACGGGGGTTAGCGTGCGGAGCACGCAATGCTTTGTATATTGAAAATTCTCCCAAAACGGGAGTTGGCGTGCGAAGCACGCGATGCTTTGTGTATTGAAAATTCTCACAAAACGGGGGTTGGCGTGCGAAGCACGCAATACACTATGTATTGAAAATATACAAAATACGGGGGTTGGCGTGCGAAGCACCAATGCACTGTGTATTGAAAATACTCACATTACGGGGGTTGGCGTGCGAAGCACGCAATGCACTATGTATTGAAAATACTCACAACACGAGGGATGGCGTGCGAAGCACGCAATGCACTGTGCTTCGTCCACTTCTCATAGTGTTCAATGTCAAGCTCGCGTGTGCGTCCTTAGCAGTGAACGTGTTGAAGATTTACTTCACTTCAGTAAAATTTGCTCATTAGTTTCAGATATATAATATGAATGAAACTACACTCGGATGCATCAATGCAACAAATTCCTTAGCACGGAAAGCATTAGAGTATGCAAGTGTAGCTTGTTTAACCTGTATAAAGGGTTGCTTTCATTGACTGGCCAAATTTAAGCGGTTGGCATTGAACTTGGGGGAAGATTTCCGGCACGTGACCATAGCAACAGCAGCCGACAGCTATCGATTGCAGGGCAAACCACGTGCACCGGCCTATGCCTACAGTCTATATAGGCAGGTGTAGTACAATTTGATTTGCTTTCACTCGGTGTCTGGTTGTTAGATTTTACAACTTCGTTTGTATCTAAATATAGTACAGCGCACATAGAGTACCGTGAATTTGTCGTTATACGTTTCTAAAAGAAATATTTATCTAGAAAATTTTTTATAATCATATCAAAAACATGAAAAATCAGTGAATTGAAAAGATCAACCTAGAAATTGGACCAAGTTTTGTTCCGATAAGGCGGACTTGCGGAAAGGAATTTGGAAGCAGTCCAGTCAAATTAGCTCAAAATGGCGGCGAATCGTGCATTAAATCATGGGGTTCCAAATTTTTCAGGAATGTGTAGTGGGGGGGTCCCCTGAATAGCACCTAATAAAGTTCCGTCGGTTTCAGGCACCGCGAGGGGTGTGAGGACCCAACGGTCCCTTGTTTTGGCGTTGGCGTTTATCTTAAAAACGGCGCATCCCACAGAAAGTTGTATACTTTCAAAAATTATACTTTCCAAATAGTATATCCATGTTTATGCCTAAGTGTTACCGTTTTCAAGATCTGAGCCGTTAAATATGAAATTTGTCAAAAAAAAGTGGAGGCGGTTCAGGTATTTCGTCACTTTCCTCTTAAATCTCTTTCCCCTTCTATTTTACGGAAAACTCACGACAAAGAAAGTTCTACAGCGAAAGATTTCCTTCAAAAATGCATACAGTTACGCTCATTTATCTTCACCCGGTAAATAGTTAAAGCGTTTTGAAGTTTATGTGTACTTTCCCAAGATTTTACTAGTAAAATGCTCGTCACTCAAGTTTTTTCCAAGGTCTGTAACTCTTAGGTACAAACATGTATATAGGCCTACTATTTGGAAGCGAATATTATCACCTTTAACTTTTGAAAGTATACAATTTTCTGTGCAACGCACCGTTTTCGAGATAAACGCAAAAAAACAAAAAAGGAACCTTTGGGACTCCTACCACCCCACGGTGACTGAAACCCATGGGACTTTATTAGGCGTTATTCAGGGGACCACCCCATTATTTAATGCAAGATGAAAACATAATTTTACTGGACTAAAGTCAATTTTTCCCAACATAAATCTATTTAGTCTGAAATGTTTGTTTTACTTTACTTACGAGTGCATTAGCCCCAATTTCGGGTAACTAGCACTCTGGGCATACAATCTTTAGCCGTCTTATTTAGCTGCCTCCAAACACTATAGAATTTCACAAATTCAAGCTTATTTAATATCAGTTTTAAAACAGAACGTTATGCAACTACATACTAAGGTTTTTAAAGACATATTTATTTATCACTTTTCTTTATTTAATACTAGGGAAAACCACTGCGTGTTCCACACGCCAACCCCGTTCGAATCTTCTTTACGCATAATCGTCAATTTTCTTTATTTAATACTAGGGAAAACTCCTGCGTGTTCCACACGCAAACCCCGTTGGAACCTTCCTTACACATAATCATGTTATGTTTTCTTTATAATAAAAGTGTAGGATTAATAATAACCCCAAAGCTAAGATGGTAAATAATGTTAAATGTTCAAATCAAATTATTTCGTGTATTTTATAACAGCAGTTATAATAAAGGTTAAAAGAACCAGCAAGGCTCAGGTTTTCACTTTAGTAAAAATAAAACCCTAACCTAAAAGTTCGAAATACCAATAATTGCTTCAAAGTTTGAAACCAGGAGTTAATGGAAATATTAGAGCAAACAGATGTTTTATCTGTTATTTTATTCCATTGGTTGTTATGGTAATGAATGAATGTAAATACATTCAAGAAATGTGTTGGTTTATCAGTCTAGGCCTAACCTAAGAATTTTTTCCGACTAAATTTACAAATATTGAAATAAAAAAATGTTTTTATCAAAATGACGTATAGCCTATGTTACATAGGGATAGTGTAGCTTTTTATTAGTAAACCTATTTCTTCAATCGGTTCAGTAGTTCCAGAGATTACCTCCTACATAAAAAAAAAAACTTTACCGCTTTATAAATATAGAAATGGTAGTTGCAGTTTGATACGGCAGTTAGAACTACTGTTAGTAAAACATGCTTTATGGTATACTGTATATTGTTAAACGAGTTTAAAATCTATTTGGTATTACGCCTAATATTTTGAAGCACACTACAATAGTATGAACTAACATTTCCACTTGACTTAGTCCAGGGCAGTATTCTATGGTAACAAATTTCATTTTTACAAAAAAAGAAAAAGATAATGTTGCCAACGAACTAGTTTGTTTTATGAAAATGTTTTCAAAAACAAAGACATAGAAGTTATTTATTTTAACGCCCTTAAAAATAGTGGCCCGGCCACGCTACCCCTTAACCCTCCCCCTCCTCTTAAAAATCAATCTACAACACGTGTTGTGTTTCGCTTACGGCAAGCGCGAGAATGTTATGAACCAATTTTGTGCTTTAAATAGTAGGCCCTACGTTAGAAACTAATTTTCCCGTCCCTCAAAATTTTGTTGTCTTATTTTTTCGCGCCTCAAAAACTGGCGCTCTGGGCAAATGCCCATTTGGCCCGTTTGTAAATCGGGGTCTCTTTCTACATGAAGTCAGAAAATTATATCTTTTTATTGTGCCTTTAGGTAGGTTAATAATGTTAACAAGCAGAACAATTTTCTTGTCTCTACCCAATGCAAAGCTAAGATTATAGGGGAGAATTGAATATACACACATAAATTAACTATCATTACATAATAAGGTTTGTTAAAAGTTGATAGAAAATAGTTCGTTTATGTTTAACTAGCTAAGCATCTAACTCCACCCAAATTAATTTTGTATGGATTAGTTTTCCGGTTTGTTTGAAATGTTACTAGTAAAACATGATCGATTTAACCTGTCCAGACAAAGTGATGTTTTATGCCGTTTTCAGCAATAACTACTTTGTTACAGGTAGTAGTATAAGATCTTCAGGCGAGAACTTTTGTCCACAGGTTCTTTTTATTATAAACATTGTAGAAAAAGGTTTACCAATTTCCACCCTCCGAAAGAGGGTTGGGGGGGAGGGTACAAAACCGTTGTTTTGTATAAGCTGGTAAACGGTGGAATTTTTTGAACAAAACTTAAATGGGAAAGTTGTTGCTTTAGACAGTACATTTTTTTAAGACTTCATATGACCTTTTACTTTATATTCCTTGTTATGGAAAAAATGGGGAAAATCACATCATGTTTTAGGTTTATATTATACTAGCTGACCCGTACGGCGTTGCCCGTGGTGGTTGGTATTTTCAGTTTTTTTAACGTAATTGTATTCTTTATTCTGTTCAGTCAGTGAGTGGTATTGGGCTTTTATATATATAGATCTTAAATAATAAAAGCACTATTTTCATAATAATAAAAGATCTGAAATTATGATTTTAGTAACATTGATCAACCCAAACCCCTCCTAAAATTTCGAATTTTTTCAAACCCTTGTTTATTGAGCACCTATGACCCTAGAGGAAGCTACATACCAAATTTCATTCCAATCCGTTCGGTAGTTTTGAAGAAATAGTTTTTTAATAAATTTGATCCCCCCCAAACTCCCCTAAAATTTCGAATTTTTTCAAACCCTATCTTAGTGAGCACCTATGGCCCTAGAGGAAGCTACATACCAAATTGCATTCCAATCTGTTCCGTAATTTTGGAGACATCGTGATTTAGTCATTTTTACTCCCCAAACACCCCTAAAATTTCCAATTTTTTAAAACCCTTTTTTAGTGAACACTTATGGCCCTAGAGGAAGCTACATACCAAATTTCATTCCAATCTGATCGGTAGTTTTGAAAAAATCGTGATTTATAACTTTGATCCCCCCAAAAACCCCCTAAAATTTCGAATGTTTTTAAACCCTATCCTAGCGAGCGCCTATGGCCCTACAGGAAGCTACATACCAAATTTCATTCCAATCTGTTCGGTAATTTTGGAGAAATCGTGATTTAGCCATTTTTACCAACCAAACCCCCCTAAAATTTCCAATTTTTTAAAACCCTTTTTTAGTGAACACTTATGGCCCTAGAGGAAGCTACATACCAATTTTCATTCCAATCCGTTCGGTAGTTTTGAAGAAATCGTTTTTTAATAAATTTGATCCCACCTAGATGATAACCACCTAGGTTTTTCGCCTTTAAAAACCAAAAAAAAATGAGTTTGTCCACTGCGAGCGGAACGAAGTAGCGCATGAGCCGGGGCTAGACGCGGTGAAGTGCAAAACAAATTCTATTAATATATTTCGTACACGCAAACAGCTATTCAGCGTTTTCGTGAGTACTCCAGTGTCACAAAAAGTTAATCGAGATTCTAAAACACATATAGCCTACGCTTAATTTTGGAAATTCGCTCAACTTTCGTCAGAGGTTCACTAGAATAGAATTATTTCAAATCTCAAAATTACTATTTTTTGTTGATTTTATAGAATTAGTCGGTGTTCATTTCTATAAACATTAGGATATATTTTTCTTTGATTTTCACAAAAAATAAACTAAATTAAATATACTTTCGCTATTTACAAAATAGTCTATAAAACAGTTATAAACAGTTATAGCTCAATAGTCTCGGAACTGCGATCGGGTGAACCATACACTCTCAAAGCTAACCTTAATGGTAAATTACAACCCTGTACTACTCGGGTTCTAACTAAGTTAATTAAGTAAATGACAGAGTGCGTTCTGATTCTGCACATGACTATGCCTGACCACTGTGCAGACTGCAGCAGTGCATTGCATCTGTATTACCAAACAGTGTTCAGATTTAATTAAAGTAAGTTTTACTATCGCTTCTCTACAAGACCAACAACAATATAAAATCCAAAACAAACATTCTACATCTTCTATCACATCTAACATATACAAGATGACATTTTAGATTTAATATTTAAAAAAGACATATCTGTATTAATATTATAAAAAAGTTAAATTTGTTTGTTTGTTTGTATGTAGGGGGTTATCTCTGGAACTACTGAACCGATTGAAAAAATAGTTTTACTAATAAAAAGCTACACTATCTCTGAGTAATATAAGCTAGAATTAATTTTGATTTAAGAGTTAAAACAACCCCTAAAACAATAATATTAATTGTTATACTTTCCTTAAACTTTCCTTTTTAGAGAGCTAACATTTTGTACCTTTATTTCTTACAAATACATAAAAAAATTTAACTAGATTTGCATTTTGTCGCGAGCCGTTAAGGGACTGCTGTAGTGGCGGCCATCTTGGATTTTTATCCCATAAGAGCAATGTTAAATTTCAAACCATTTATTTCGTTTATTTTTTATCATAAAACTGTTTGCAAGGTCTCATTTTAAGCACAAGTACAATACGCATCCGTTTTGCATTAAACATTTTTTTAATATGCTTTTCTTTTGTTATATAATTGACATTTTGTAAGTACAAAGTTTGACTTTTTCCCTAACACAATAAAAAATGAATAATGAAAAGAAATTTGCAAGCCGGATCCGAAATTTTATAAAGAAAATTCAGTTTTTTTTCAGCACTCAATTAGAAAAGATGGATTTATAAAATGGTTTGAAATGAGGTAATGTCAAAGCGCTCAGCAGCAAGAAATTGCACTTTTTAGATACGGTTATAGAGAGAAGCGCTTGCGTTTCATGTCGCTTTCACGTTTACTGGAGCAGACCCTTAAGGAGTGAAAATGTGTTAACAACCTTAAAACAATAAAGATTAATTTTTACACTTTCCTTAAAGCTAGAGCTGAAATTTTTTACATTTATTTCTTACAAGATGCATAGAAAAATTAAACTAGATGCATTTGGTCGCGAGCTGCTAAGGGGTGAAAATGTGATAACAACCCCTAAAACAATAAATATTAATTGATATACTTTCCTTAAAGCTAGAAAGCTGAAATTTTTTACATTTATTTCTTACAAAATGCATAGAAAAATTGAACTAGATTTGCATTTTGTCGCTTGCTGCCAAGAAGTGAAACTGTAATAATAACCCCTAAAATAATACAAATTAATTGTTATATTTTACTTAAAGTTAGTGAGGTGAAAATCTGTACATTTATTTCGTACAACGTACATAAAAAAAGTATTATAGATTGACAATTTGTCGCGTGCTGCTAAGGGGTGAAAATGTAGTAAAAGTGTTGATTGTTATAATTTCCTTTAAGCTAGAGAAGAAACCCTTAATAAATTAAGGAATTTAAAACTAAGAAACCACTAAGTTACATCATAATTAAAAATAAATAAGACATATTAGAATTTAATAGTAGGACCTATTTATATAAAATAACCTGTTTGCATTTGCTTCGACGCGAGTCACCGCGGAGCCCTCTAGTTAACTATAATTTTAAAGAAAGAATACTCAAAATGGAATAGAAAATAAATTTATGTTGACTACTAGTAAGTCCCATGAAATATCACGGGCAGATTTCTTACATACATATAAGAAAAACATAATTACAGTAGAACTCCAATTATCCGGACTCCAATTTTCCGGATCGCCAATTATCCGGATCAGATTTGAATAAGAACATAGTCAAACGGATGCGAGACTTGGCGGCGCGGAATCGATTTAAGGTAGCAAAACAGCTGACTCTGCCTGGCATGTTAAAGAAATAATGTATTTTACAGTTATTTAGTATTGTTTGTAAATATTACGTAATGTAAACATTGTCATTGATATTGTTTTTTCATAAAAAATACCGTAAATGTTCTCTATTGTGTTTTGTTTACGTTTTTCTCCTAAAAACGGCCTTTTTTCGAGAAAAATCCAACTATCCGGATCAGGTCCGGTCCCAATTAATCCGGATAATTGGAGTTCTACTGTATAAAAAAAAACTATTTAAAATAAAACACTTTTTATCTACGCCTAACTATGCTGGAGGTATTTTTAAATCGATAAATGTCTACAAATATAAGGATTATACTATAGTGTAATAATTTTTTAGTAATAACAAAATATTTAATATGCCTACTCACGTTGAACAAGTAACGGTACTTTCAAACTGCTTTAGAACTAATATACGCTGTATGATCTGTTTTGAGGTTAGAAGTCGCAGAAAATGTATACTTTTTACAATCCTTTTTGTTTATTTCGTTCTACAAATAAAATTACTTAGGCCTACAAACAAAAAACTGTATATAACTGGATATATGATTTTAGGGGTTTTTAACATGGTAAATGTAGGCCTACAGAGCCTAGAATTAATTATAAGAAGTTGACGTATATAATAGCGCCTAATACTTCTGGGTGACTAAAATAGTACAGATCACGCGCATGGTTGTATTGTTTCATTTATTCGTCTTATTTAGTCAGAATAAATTAAAATCCTTATCGAAGATTCCCCTCAAATGCAAAAATTAAAAGAATCCCCAATGCGAGAGAGGGGGAGAGCAGTACAATAAGAAAGTACATCATTAACTACAAAATGCAACAACAGATTATTGTGTTAAAGGTGTCTATTGAATTCAATCCGTGCAAAATTTGTTGGCAATTTTTTGTTCAGTTCACGCCAAGTTGTTTAAGAGACCTTTAAATCCTGAAGTCTATCACTTGACATTTACATTCAGTACCACCTGACCTCCCTTCAAACCCTTCCCTACCCTTCTCAGACCCAGTGTATTGTTAATATATCGACAACACAACTAGGCGAACAAAATATCACTTCAAGTCTCAATTGGACGTACAATGTTGTCTAACCGTCTAACCTGTCGACGGGTCTGGTAGACCACGGTGAATGTAAAACTAAAGGGTCGTTTTAACCACATATTAAATATGATGTTTTCTCTGCAGTTTAAACGTGTACATATATGGTCTACTTTGTTTTATTGTGTTTACTCTTAGTTCTTAAAGTTCTGAGCCGATTGTGATTATTCAGGTGTTATTGAAATCGCCTAAGGCGATTACCCCATTGTAAATTGTATAAAAGGGAAACCAAAATGGATCAATTATTAGCGAATTTCCTTGGGAAAGATGAGTTATTTCAGTGATTCTTATCACTAAGGTCGGGATTAGTTAATGAGCACCGACCATGGCCCCCAGAACACGTTTTAAAAACATTATGGACATATGTGTTCGCACTCTAATGGCCGCATTTTACGTCAGATTTGGTCAACATTTGGTAAACTCGTTGGTTTTCTAAGTCGTTCGGGCGAGTTCGTTAGCCAAAAATATCCAACAACCGGAAGCACTCTTTTGACCGGAAGAAACAATGTTTTGAGATTTTGCGTACTAGAATGAAACATTTTTTTGGGGTTTATCTAAAAAAAATATATAAGAGATTATTCTAGTAAAAACAAATTGCAGTGTACCTTCTTTTAGCCTTTATAGGATTAAACTCAAATTTAAAAAGTGTTAGAGATGTAATAGTATGATTAGTTACTCAAATGTATTATAATTTATCTTTTTACATTATGAACGAAAGACTTAGAGTTTTCAAATATACCCTAGGCTATGTATTGATAATTATGTTTCCAATTAGGCCTAAATGAAAAGAAGGAAAAGAAGGAACACGTTTTCGAGACTTCGGCTCGTGGTTTTTTTTTTTTTTTTTTTTTTGAAATAACTGTCAAAATCGGGTTTCCCGTACCCCAAAAGATACAAAACGATACCCCACACTGTATTAAAACAAATTTTTGAGCCAATATTTTCAAAATTTTGACCCAAAAACATGACCCCGACGCGCTATGACTCTTTCACTGTCAACATTGGGTTTCCCTTAACACAAAACATGTAGTAAACCGATACCCCACACTGTGTTTAGAAGTTTTTTTACGATTGAGTGCATATATCGTGTTTATCAGACAGATAGATAGGCAAAAATGTTCGCAAGATTTCAATACTTCGGCATTTTAATGAAAGCCGAAGTAAAAGTTTAACGTAAATCAAACGAATCCCTGATGTATCAACAAAACGATAGTTTTCAGATCAAATGTTTCTCCCAACTTACTGTAGTCAAAATAATATTGTTTTTAATAATTTTATTTACTACTTTTTAGAACAAAAAAAAAAAATAATATTCTACCTACGTCAATCGTATAAAAAAGTTATTGTCCCAGACGGGATTCGATCGCGCGACCTTTGAATTACTGGCCGTCCTCGCTACCGTTGTGCTACCCCGTGCGGCCGTCGCCGTGATGCTAGATTGACAACATAAACTTGTTTATTTTTTAACATTTCCCCATAATTATGAAACGCCGAAGTTTTGATAAAAGCGGGTGGTGTCATTTTGTTTGGCATCTTAAGCACTATAAATACTGAAAATTTGATCAAAATCGTTAGAGCCGTTTTTGAGAAATTTGCATTTTTGTCGTTTTTTATTGGTTTTTAGGGGTAAATTACCCTTAAAAATTAAAAATTCCAAAAAATGAAAAAAACGCCTGGAGATATTAGGGTTTAGTACCTACATACCAAATTTCATGAAAATCGGACCAATAGTGTCCCCTCTGGTCGTGTATACATACTGACACACTGACAGACAGACACCACGTTAAAAACACTTTTTTGGGTTCAGGGAGCACCAAAACAAAAAATTCCACTAAAAATATTTTTGGGTTCAGGGAGCACCAACACAGATAATTGCACTAAACAATTTTTTGGGGTTCTGGGAGCACCAAAACAGATAATTCAACTGAAAATTCAAATTCGAACATTTTTACGAAAACAATATTTTCTCCATATACTACGTATAGGGTGGAGAAAGTAAAAAATCTTGGTGTTAGGTACACTTGTCAATCGTAATATATAAAATGCGTATACCAAATTTTAACTTAATATCTTATCTATTTCTGTGAGTTTGAGTGAGTTTTTGTAAAAAAACCAAATGGCGGATTGACACCAAACGAAGCCGAATTCGAAAAAAGTTAGCCTACTAAACATTTTTTATTTAATTCAATGTATGCAATAAGATCCAGTATAGCACGATAAGGTTTCTTGTGACTCCCCCTGTACATTATCTTTTAAAACAATCACAAGGCAATAGTAAATAATATTTATTTAACGTTTTATGGTGATAACTATTTACTATCTAGTAAACCCCCGCGAAAAATCTCAGGTGGATTAATTAGATTCACATCAGAAATAAATGCATCATTTATACAAAATTCTATTTAAAAACAACAAACTTTAACTAGCCCAAACCGAAACTATGCTGACGAGGATTATTAACTCGGTAAATGTGTACTATGTAAGGATTATAAAACTGTAGGCCTATTTGTTAAAATTTTATATTTATATACTTTATTATTATATATTATACTAGCTGGCCCGACCCGGCTTTGCACGGATAGACAAATCAAAGTTAAATGTATATTAACAAAAAATATATTATATCAATAAATATATTACACTATGTATTTTTTATGGGGATTTTTAGTAACTTTGACCCCCCAAACCCCCCTAAAATTTCTAATTTTTTAAAACCCTTTCTTAGCGAGTACCCAGGGCCCTAGTGGAAGCTACATACCAAATTTCATTCCAATCCGTTCGATGGTTTTTTGTAGTAACTTTGACCCCCTCAAACCTCCCCTAAAATTTCAAATTTTTTGAAAAACTTTCTTAGCGAGCACCTATGGCCCTAGGGGAAGCTACATACCAAATTTCATTCCAATCCGTTCGATGGTTTTAGAAAAATCGTGATTTTGTAATTTTGACCCCTCAAACCCCCCTAAAAGTTCGAATTTTTTAAAACCCGTTTTCTTAGCAAGCATCTATGGCCCTAGAGGAAGCTATGTAACAAATTTCATTCCAATCCGTTCGGTAGGTTTTGAGAAATCGTGATTTATTAACTTTGACCCCCCCCCCCCCCC
>JAGFPH010002218.1:105389-143393 GCA_018207615.1 Philaenus spumarius
CAACTGAACATGCATGCCAAATTTGAACTCATTTGGTTCAGTAGATTTTTAGTTCTGCTGATGAATGAATGAGTGCCATTTCGCTTTTATATAGATAAATTATCTGTTTTATCACAGGTCAATGTGCAATTCATTACTAAGGGGTTTTAAAGACGCAGAATGTCTGCCTTATTTATTTAATAAACGGTTGTTGCCAGGGGTTAACACGTATTTTTTCCAGTACCGGAACGCTGCCCGGAATTGACCAAATTGACCGGAAAGGTGGTCCGGAAATTTTTTGAAATTATAACTTCTAAAACCCCTTTACGTATCTTAACGATGCAGATAAATGCTTTCTTTTATAAGAAAAGTACACATGTATATGTAATTATTTTTGTATTTGTATATGGCACATAGCAAATTTTAGAAACACATACTATTTTAAGCAAAAACTTGACAAAATTTCTACTATTTAGTCAATAGCCTTTATCAGAAATTTAAATCCTCGGTAAAATACTGTAAACCTGAACGCATTTTATGTATGTTAAGAAATTACTTTTCTTATACAAAAACAAATCAACACAAACAAGCTTACCACGAGAACACAACAGACGCTTGTTAATGAATTATTCTAACGACACTCAAAAGTCACAAAACTAAACAACATACAATGGTCAAACATCAAATCGGCCAACCACTTTTTAGTTTTTCACAGTTCGCTAGAGGTAGCCTGTACCGGGCAACTTGCTAAATCGCCATGTGGCCGGCGTTCAGGTACCTACGTTAAAATATTTTCCTCTTACGGGGTGCCTTTCGACCTTGTATTTGTGACCGAGTTTTTCAGTGTACTGTACCGCCATTGTTTGTATGTATAATCCGTGTTGTGCTCTCATTTGGGATATTTATTTTTTAATTAATTAATCTTGAAATTAAATTAGTTTTTCGATAATTATTAATCACTAAATGTGGTCCAAATTATATCATGTTTCGTTTTATTTTGATTACAATAATGATCATGCCAAAAAAGTGAATAATATAAAAGTTTTGGGGTCGCTTTTTTAAAACTTTTCGGCCGCCTCAACTCTGAATCATCGATCTCTTATATGTAGCCGTTCGCAGCGCTAGCCGAACATCAAAGGCGTGCCGCGAGGCTAGCAAAAGGGTGTCCGGTGCTCCCAAGTTGTCCCATTTCGATTCCGAGCTAGGGACAATGTGGGAGACTTTACTGTAGTTGGCTCGCATAGTCGCAACGCTCTGTAGTGTGGGGATATCTTGAGGTTTTTGGATTGGCGGTTGTAAAATTCTGAACCGAGTGTTGAACGAGTGTGACGAGGGCGTGGATGGTCCACTCCACTGCAACGTTAAAACAAAAACGTAACCAAAAATTAATAAAAAGCAGTACCGGAACGGCGTTCCGGTACCAGTAAATTCCTGGTTGTTGCAGTTTGATATGGTTGTTAAGACAGACCCAGCCACCATCTTAAATTTCAATTCCCATAAGAGCCATATTAAACGCGTAGCATCAATGATCATATTAACTGGAGTATCAATGATCTGAAAATTATTCTAAATACTAGTAAACCCCCGTGAAAAATCATAGGCGGATTAATTAGATACACATCAGAAATACATCATTTAAACAAAAAAGTATTTAAAAACAACAGACTTTCTAGGCCTACCTAACTATGCTGACGGGGATTTTTAACTCGGTAAATGTGAACAATTATAACGGTTATAAAACTGTACCTTTTTGTTAAAATTTTGTATACATTATTATACATCTAAGTAAAGATAAAAATATTATCTTTTAATTGATTTTTATTTCATATTGATAGATCAAACGATCTAGAAGTTATTAATAGCCTAATACAGTGAATAAATTAATAATCAAATATGTTTATTTATATGTTATACGTAGATGTACGAATGTTTCCGAAGTTAAACGAATAGGTATTTATTCCTTAACTTTGTATAAACGAATATATTGATGATAAAAGGTTGTATTTATATACAGTTTATAACCTCAAAGCAAATATTATAACGTATTATAACACACATTAGTTCTATAACTCATATTTAAAAAAATCAATTTCATAAGAAATTATAATGATTGAAGTTGTAAACATAATCCCAAAGTATTAAGTTTGTTTAAGTATTACAGATGATGGGTGAAATCAGCTGTTATATTATATGTTACTCACGTACTATGACGTACGGACGCACAGTACACTCGTTTTTATAGGAGTTGGTGTCATTTTAAAGGTTAGTACAGTCTGAATGTGGCTATCATCTAGTTTTTGAAATTTGTTTTCAACTAAATTTGTTCTTTGATTTAATCATTATTTGTTTGAGACTTTTTTCTTACGCAATACTGAAAATATCGAAAATTTAAAAAGCTCACCACATTCGAAGTTTAATTACCTTTCAAATAAAAGTAATTTCAATAAATTTTGATAATTTATGGCAAAAATCTGCTTTATTGTGGATACGTGTACGCGCCAAATTGGCGTTCCTACTCGAGTATTTAGTCTGCACTCTGGTGGTTATCACATAAACTCGTTGCTGGCGGAGTAATATTAGGAAAATAATTAATCCGTTAATTTTGAATGTATGAGAGAAAGCTGTGTTTAATAATTTTGTCACGTATGCGCATTTCAGTACGTATACAGTCAGGATTGCGTTGTAACCCTCTAGTATCAGCTTTTATGAAGCTGCCCTATATATGCAAGCGGAAGAATGAAACGCGCATAAACTCAATGCTAGTAGTGTGCAGCTCTGCCACTTGGAGAGCTGCGGTCGACTCTGAAATATCTGTTAAGTCCTGCCGAGATATTGTTAAACGAGTTTTAAACCTATTTGGTTTAGGCTTAATACTTTTAAGCAGACTGAAATATTACTCTAAGCATGGCAGTAGCGCAGTACAGGTTTTGTGTTTCTCTTAAGCAAGCGCAAGTGTGTGGATATTACACACATTTCTGTTGCGTTTTAAATTGTAGGATTTGATATGTATTAAAACAAATCAAATCATTACTGTACATTAACAAGTTATTTTTCCGCACGTCAAATTTAATGTCCAATTTTTTTAAAACCTCAAATCCTCCCGCCTCTCCAAAACACTGCCGCTCTCGGCAAATACCCAGTTTATAAATCACCACTGCAAACCAATCTGAACCTTCTTTCAGCCTTTATACAAGTTGTTAATTATACAAGCAAAAGACCACTTGTACCCGTTTAAATAATAACTGCAATTTTATTTTTAAATCGTGAGCTATAAAATGTACGAGGTTCTGAACAAATTACGTCGGCTTGTCCCCTCCCCCCACCGCCGACCTTATTTGAGCGAAATATCCCGACTATAAAAACATCAAGAAAGGAAATAAGAAATTACCGGATAAATTGCTCGGTAATAACGATTTGAAAAGACGGTCGAACGATCACGGCGTATGCAGATCGTTCCAATGAACTGAGTATGCGTTCGACGATCGGCCGAGCTAGAATGTTTGTGAAAAGAAAGTAACGTGACGGACTGATTGCGCTTGCGCTAGGCCAGCCGGTCAGCTGATCCTGTTACGCACGACTTGCGCATGCGCATAGCCACCAGTGAAGCAGAATGTAGTAAATCATAAACTGGAAGTTGTGCAGGCAAAACCGGTGCAGTCTGGTGTTGAATTTCATGAACAGCATAAGAACTATTTAAAAATCTAATTTTGATGAAATTTATAAATAAAGAAGTTCATTACTTTTCGACTAGTTTTTAAGAGTGTTTTCTTTACAACCAATTGACAATTTCAAGAATTACTCGTAACTCTTAAATTGGAGTATTTTATGTGTTGTATACGTATGGATTCAAAATCTACATACACTTGAACAAAACTTTCTAAACGATAATCTACAATAATCTACATTACAATTTTGTTAGTAGGCCTAATTTACAAAAATAGCCTACATCAATTGCAATTTATAAAAAAGTATACCCAATTGCACGTAATAACGTTTATCATAAAAGCTATATATTACAGTAATAAATTGAGAAATGCGACTTTGACCGTCAGGCGTCACAAAGTTATATTAATAACAACGTAATCTATACAAATAAAAATAAAGTGTCTGTCTGTTATTTCAAATAATAAGCTTTTTTCTTTCTAAGATCATATGGTTATTCGCACATTACAAAAACCAAAACACACACGTATAATTTTTTTGTCTGTCTGTTTGGCAGCGCTGATCTCCGAAATGGCTGAACCGATTTTGACGAAACTTTCATTAACACGTAGATGACTTTTCAGAGAATATTTTAGGCTACTTTTTATTCCGAAAAAAAAAACATTAAAAAGGTCTAAGTATAACATAAGCTGAAGTAGATTGAAAACTTGTTTTGCAATAATTGGGAGCGTACTCAGATGGTGGAGCCCTCGCTTAGCGTGCGAGGGGTACCGGGATCGATGCAGGCGCCTCCAGAATTTGTTTCCCCATTTTTGTTTTATGAACTTTTCAACACAAAATATTATTGATGTATGATGTTTTACAAGATCTACCAGTGCTTTATACAAGAACACATTAATTACACAATCATTATTAAGTTAAATTAATTTTTCAAAAAATAATTAGCATTTCTCCTCCATTTTACATACGTTTTCCGAAAAAATAAAACCAAGATATAATTAATTGATAAATGTACTTGAATTATCAAATTAAATGTATTTAGCTTTATCATATCAAATAAGCTTTATCATATTTAGGTATTGTGTAAGATATTTTATAAGAAACATATACTATCATGTAAATGATTTACAATGCAATATATATGTACTGTATTACATAATATTTCAATACATCTAAAGGCCTATATAAATAAACGGTATCAGTTAACTGACACAAACTTTCTCCCAACTTACTGTAGTCAAAATAATATTGTTTTTAATCATTTTATTTACTACTTTTTAGAACAAAACAAAAAAATAATATTCTACCTACGTCAATCGTATAAAAAAATTATTGTCCCAGGCGGGATTCGATCGCGCGACCTTTGAATTACTGGCCGTGCTCGCTACCGTGGTGCTACCCCGTACGGCCGCTGCTGCGATGCTAGATTGACAACACAAACTTGTTTATTTTTAAACATTTCCCCATAATTATAAAACGCCGAAGTTTTGATAAAAGCGGGTGGTGTTATTTTGTTTGGCATCTTAAGCACTATAAATACTGAAAATTTGATCAAAATCGTTAGAGCCGTTTTTGAGAAATTTGCATTTTTGCCGTTTTTTATGGGTTTTTAGGGGTAAACTACCCTTAAAAATTAGAAATTCCAAAAAATGAAAAAAAAAACGCCTGGAGATATTAGGGTTTAGTACCTACATACCAAATTTTATGAAAATCGGACCAATAGTGTCCTCTCTGGTCGTGTACAGACAGACTGACAGACAGATACCACTCTAAAAACACTTTTTGGGTTCAGGGAGCACCAAAACAAAAAATTCCACTAAAAATATTTTTGGGTTCAGGGAGCACCAACACAGATAAGTGCACTAAAAAATTTTTTGGGGTTCTGGGAGCACCAAAACAGATAATTCAACTGAAAATTCAAATTCGAACATTTTTACGAAAACAATACTTTCTCCATATACTACGTATAGGGTGGAGAAAGTAAAAATTGAAGAGTCTGACTGTGATTTCAAAATTAATACTTTTTTCTAAGCTCGTATGGTTATTCACACTTTACCAACACCTAAACATGCATTTTTGTCTGTCTGTCTTTGCCTGTCCGTTTGTTTGCCCGGGCTAATCTCCAGAACGGCAGAACAAATTTTGACGAAACTTTCATTTTCATGTAGAGGACTTTTCAGAGACTAATCTAGGCAACTTTTTATCCCTGGAATATTTAGGGTTCCTATTTAAAAATTGAAAAATTAGGAGTTTCGTGTACAGACGTAACACGCGACCATTATAAATAAAACAACAGAATTGGACCATAAACTTAACACTTTGACAAGATCGCCTGTGTTTTATTTTACTGTATACGCTGGTTTAACCGTTAAATATACATGAAAGCAGTATGCAATAATGTGAAATGTATTCATAGATGTTAAATACACGTACCTCAAAACCTGATTTGTAATTTTTATGTTGGTTCGGGAGTCATGAGTAACAAAATACATTTACATTTTTATTTATGTAGGTATAGATCATATATAGATTAGTTGTCTGAACAATCCTCTAAACAGTAAATAATTGACGGATGATTCACCTATTTGTCAGGCGAGTATTGTACATTTAAAAAATACTTAACATATTATTAAATCATTTAATATCGCAGTGACTGACCGTCCAATTATACTGGTCAGTAACTGTGCATTAAGTATTATAATATTATGTTTAGTGTTTTATAAATGTAAGTTTTAATCTGTTCTCTTAATGTGTTTTCATTAAAAAGTTTTAATTAGTGTTATGTGTATAAGTTTAAAATGTTCTGATGATGCCAGACAGATAGGCGAAACAGCTGTTAACTATTGAATGTTTATTGCTCAGAAAAATAATAGCTTACAAATATATAATATATTAGTAGCGATCCGCAAGGCTATACCAACACAAACTATAATGACGACTTAAAATTTTTGGAAATCTTTTTTTAAGTCTGATACAATAGCGAATTATTCTTTTATAAAATCGTTTAAATATTGTCGAGGAGCACCTTCTTAGCCTTAAAACACCAACGTTATGGCCTTTGATAACACCGCCAGCTAATATTATTGCATAAATGAAGTTCTCGGTTGCGTTAAAAGGTCGGATTCGCTATATATTCTGTTGATAAAAAAATAATTTAAAAACGTCGCGTCGCAATAACAATGTTTAATTTGCAAATTTGCATCCCATTGTATTGATATTGCTATGAAACCTTACAAGTTAAGTTTTGTGAATAGAATTCCCGGTTGCAAGAAGTAAGGTCAGCATACCGTTACGTATTATATCACAGCGGTGGTCTCTATAGATTCCAGACTCTTGGTTAAATGCAAACTTAATTACCTGTCAAGATATTATACATTCGTTCAAATATTATGGCTTTAACGCGTAGCTGTTGTTCAATAAGATTCGGGACACGTTTCATTTTCATATCATGCTTTAAAACTTAAAAGTTTTACCAAATTGGCATTAATATAAACAACGCATAAAGACGTCATATGCAAAACTAACTAGCCAATAAAAATAACCACGGAGGGAAGAATCTTTGCATTGGTGAAAAAGTGACGGTTTCCAATTCACTTGAAAAACGGTAAACATTATTTTTTCACAAATTTTGGTTATGCTATAATTTTTATTTACTCTATTTAAGTTCCAGTTATAATGTATATGTTAGCTAAATTAGCTTATATATTTTTTTTTTCAATTGTATTTATATTTATAAATATTTAAAAACTATAAAAAGATGTGGAAAAGATAGAGAGAGTAAGTAGATATACTACAATATTATATACCTTCTATCTATATACAGAGTGTAATATAAGTCGTTATACTTATAATTTAAATGGATTGCAGTATCACCGTCAAATCCTCTGCTATACCTATTATACTACTGTATTACTAATACTTTTACAGTGTTTAAATGGGAGTTAAAAATGTTGCCCCAATTTTGAAAGGAGAGATAAAGGGGCAACTTTCACTTTTTAAGTGGCAACCTTTATCTTGTAAACAATGCATTGTGTATTGAAAATACTCCTAATACGGAGGTTGGCGGGCGAAGCACGCAATGCACTTGTATTGAAAATACTCCCATACCGAAAAAATCCAATTATCCGAATGTTTTAATATCCGAATGGGGTCCGGTCCCAATTGATTCGGATAACTGGAGTTCTACTGTAGTTAAAATATTTGTAAATGGTCGCCGATTTTTAAATTTGGAGGTGAACTTTCGAATTTCTTATGGAACACTCTTTATTTTATGATGATTTTAGATTTTACAAGTTATTTTAAGACTTTTTGTTCTTGGTCTTTTTTTTATACGACTAACAGTTTAAAAGTTAGAGGGGTGTAAAGTTTTAAAAATACCCCTAAAAACACAGGTAGAATTTCGAAGTTTACCGGGAATTTCGGCAATATTTTCGAGCATATCTTGAAAATTAATTTCGTACTTTTAAACGTTACTTGCGACAGTATTTAAACAGAACTAATCTAAATTTTGCCCCTAATTCAAATGTAGGTCAAAATATGTTTTGAGTTTTGATTATTGGAATACACGAGTGTATCACGATTTATAACTATGTCACATGTATCAATAATTAATGTGTTCATAAATCTGAAGGTAGGTTGTCTTCAAGATTAACATTTCACATCAAATATACCCATCTGTTTTCGGCTCTTTAGAGCTACAGTACTACTTATGTAATTAAATATAAGCGGTTTTGTTCTGCCTGAAAAACTGACTGACTGTCTAACGTAGAACCAACGTGGAGCGACCGCTTAATATAAATACGAAAATTTAAAGGTTCATTGTTATTGGGTCATAGACGCATACTAAGAAAGAATATTGGCTCATTTTGATTTTAAAACGTAAAAACGGTGAACATATAGGGGTTTTCTCTAAATTATATACTCCCAGCCGTATAACAGATAAAACAGCTGTTCGAATCAAAAGCCAAAAAGTTAGCAACATATGTTTGTTTACGTGCAATACCATAGCAACCAACTTTACAAATTTATAAACAGTTTATTATTTATTTATTCTTCACAACCAACAGCTTTATTAGGTTAGGCTTAGAATAACAAACTAAAAGGAAACAAAAGAAAAATCAACGAAAAATTCTTACTGTATTATAATTCAATTCAAACATCTGTTGTTTTACATATATTATAAATAGAACAGCTGATTTGCATCAAAGCTTAACATAATTTTAGGTTAGGTCTACAATGAACAAAACACGTTGATTTGCAACCAATTTGGCAAATTTATAATCAGGTAATTCTTCTTCACATCTAATAGTTCTTTTTAGATTAGGTAAAAGCAAACAAAAGGCTTACTGTATTATAAGTCAAACATCTGGTGTTACATATTATATCTGTTTGAAATGTTGATTATTTAATTATTAATGGTGAAATGACAATGCACGCCGTCATTTAAACAATTGGGGATGGTGCGTGTCTATTTCGATCTCTGTCTTACATTATGTATCATCACCCTACCCCCGATTCAAGTGCCTGAAAATATTCCATGAAAATATCGGAATATTACCAATAATCTGTTTGTATTTACTTCGCCACAGAGGTTGGAGCCTACCAGTAATAATATAAGCGTTATCAAGTCCTATAAAAGCGAGTGTACGTCCGTACGTGAGTAACTTATAATATAACAGCTGATTTCACCCATCATCCGTAATACTTAATCAAACCCAGCATAGATTATACTTTGAGGTTATGTTCCAACTTCAATCATTATAATTTCTTGTATAATATAACAGCTGATTTCACCCATCATCTGCTAAAACAAAACCTAGCATAGATTATACCTTTGGGGTTATGTTTACAACTTTAAACAAGTCTTGTGAAGTTGATTTCCTTAAATATGAGTTAAAGAACTAATATAGGCTTTAATACGTTATAAGATTTGCTTTGAGGTTATAAAATGAATATGAATACAACCTTTTATTATCAATATATTCATTTATCCAAGTTTAAAGAAGATATACCCATTCGTTTAACTTCGGAAACATTTTTACATCTTCGTATCCTTATATATAATTCTGTAAGCGAAATTTTAGATTCAAAATTGTGGGAATTTGGTAAATCGGAGGATGATGGGAGAGGTATCAAATTAAAGGTATCGATTCAAGGAACGGGGGAAAAATATAAGTTTTTTCTAAAATTAAAAACTAAGGGGTTTTTAAGTCCCTGAAAAACGAAAAACCCCCATAAGAAATACATGAGAATTTAAAAACAGATGCTTTGTTTACATTAAAAAATTTGGTTTTAAATAAATAAATTAAAAACATAAAACAGTGTTCTGCAGTTTACATTACGACATTTGGTATTAAATAAATAAATAAAAACATAAAACAGCTGTTCTGTAAAATAATATGACAGTTAATGTAAATTATATTTTAAAATAAAATCTGCTACTTATTAACCTATAAAAGATACACGTTGACACACACATAGAAGAGAAACCTTATAAGTGTGATTTTTGGAAGGTTGTATGGCTGTTCTATTAATTTTCATACATTTTTACTAATATTATAAATAGGTAAAGTTTGTTTTTTTGTTGTTTGTTTGTATGTAGGGGGTAATCTCTGGCACTTTGGAACCGATTGAAAAAATGGTTTTAGTAATAAAAAGCTACACTTTCTCTGAGTAACATTCATTTCGATAAAAATCTTTTTTTATTTCAATGTTTGTAAATTTAGTCGGAAAAATTCTTAGGTTAGACCTAGAATAATAAACTAACACATGTATTTACATTTATTACCATAGCAACCAATTGAAGAAAATAACAGATCATATAGCTGTTTGTTCCAATATTTCCATTAACAGATGATTTCAAAATTTGAAGCAATTATTTTTGTATTTCTAGCTTTTAGGTTAGGGTTTTTAAAGTGTAGACCTGAGCCTTGCTGGTTCTTTTAACCATTATTATAACTGCTATTGTCAAATATAAGAAATAATTTGATTTGAACATTTATCATTATTTATCATATTAGTTTTGAGGTTATTATTAATCCTACAACTTCATTATAAATGAAACATAACATTTGTTTTTAGATGGCTCCATTGGGGGTTGGCGTGCGGAGCACGCAGGGGTCTCCCCTAGTAACATATATAAACATATTCGATTATTAATTCCTTCACTACAATATTAAGAACTTTCTTGTTATATATTATAGTAACAACTATTTATTAATTTCATCATTATAATATTAATAAGTTCTAAATCATTTGACGTATCAATATGAAGTTAGAAATCAATTAAAAGTTAATATTTTTATCTTTATTTATAGATATTATAATGTATATAAGTACACAATTTTAACAAATAGGCCTACAGTTTTATAATCCTTATGTAATTGTACACAATTGCAGAGTTAAAAATTCCCGTCAGCATAGGTAGGACTAGATTAACTATGATGTTTTTAAAACAGTGTTTTTTTTTTTGGTTATATTATTTATTTCTGATGTGTATCAAATTAATCTTCCTGTGATTTTTTCACGCGGGTTTACTAGTTACAGTAATAAATATCTATGAGAAAACAGAATTGCAGTTAAAAAATGAAACCATCAAATCCGGAACATTTAAAGTAGGTTTTGCAATGTTTAAAAAAGCACAGAAAGATATACAGAGAGAGGCGGGAATGAGTTAAATTTAGAGCCACATTTCAATCACTACAAACAAACGTAATCTAACGTAAGCTAGCAGCTGACCTATTCAGAGAGACAGCTTTCCCGTTTTAATTAAATCCACATCCAACAGCTAAACATTATTGAATTTTTCACAGTCAAACGGAATTCTAAGCAATACATGGTCTATTATCAGCTAAACTTGCAATGATATGTATGCATTATAAAGTAAATAAAAAATTAAGTTATAAATATAAAAGTCGAGGATTTTTAAAAGCTATGATATCCTTCGTCGTTAGGAATCCATTTCCTAAAAATAAAATAAATAACAATTTGTCTTTATTTACATAATCATAAACATCTCAATTATATAAAGCTGCTTTGTCATGACTGGCATGGAGTCAAAGTAGAGCAAAAACTACTTAAGGGTCTGCTCCAGTAAACCAGAAGTCCAGCAACCGCTTCTCACTGTATCCCTATCTAAACAGTACAATTTCTTGCAGCTGAACGCTTTGACATTGCCTCATTTCAAACCATTTTCTAATTCTACCTTTTGTAATTGAGTGTTGAAAAAAAAACTGAATATTCTTTATAAAATTTCGGATCCGGCTTGCAAATTATTTTTCATTATTAATTGTTTATTGTGTTAGGACAAAAATTCAAACTTTGTACTTTCAAAATGTCAAATACATAACAAATCAAAAACATTTAAAAAAATGTAAATTGCAAGACGGATGCGTATTGTGACTGTGCTTAAAATGAGACCGTGCAAACAATTGTATGATAAAAAGTAAACGAAATAAATGGTTTGAAATTTAACATTGCTCTTATGGGATAAAAATCCAAGATGACCGCCACTACATTAGACTCTTAAGGCTCGGCTCCCAAATTCAAAACGGCAAAGTTGGCAACCAATTTCAATATTAAATAACCTAAACATACCTTCACTATTAAGCATATTTTTGTGTTATTTTTGTCAAAAAACGAAAGCTGTATTTTTTTTCTTAAAGTAAAATAGATTGTGGGTGTTGATTCCTAAGGTTTTTTGCAATATCTCTTTTTGCAACTGAGTAAAAAATTAATAAAGTTTGTAAAGGTATATTCTTATGGGGTCAAATACGCAAACTAAGACAGGATTTTGCAATATTTTGACTAAAGTTTAAAAATAGTGAAAATACGGGGGTGCACTAACAACAATATAACAGAAAAAAACAACTGATTCGAAACAAAAACTTAACAGGGACGGCGCAAGGACCATGCGGAACATGCGGACGCATGGGGCGCCGCCAGAGAGGGGGCGCCGAAGCGCCATCAAAAAGTTCAAGACCAAGGCACCTTCAAAATTTTCCAAAAAATGTTTGCCTAAAGACATGGCCGCCCTTTTCGGGTTTTAAAAGAAACTAAATATTTCTGTTTAGCGCTTTTTGAGGGACAGACAACCTACAACGAAGTGAAAAATTCTCCCCCCTCCCCTAAAGACGCGACCACCCCGACCGCCCTTTTCGGGAATTAAGGTATGCCATATTTCTTTAAGGCGCCTCTTTACGGACAGAATAGACTACATACACCGGTTTAGAGCACCATCCTTTCGAATTCGGCTCCCTATGGTTTCAGTGAAAAATTCGCCCTCCTAAAGACGCGACCGCCCTTTTCGGGAATTAAAAGAAACGTGGAAATGCCCTATTTCTTTTTAGCGCCTCTTTATGGATAGACAAGATCTTTCAGTATTGTATAGGACGCCGTCCTTTCGAAATCGGCGCCCTTTGGTTTCAATGAAAAATTCGCAACCCTAAATAAAGACGAGACCGCCGTACATTTTATACTTCTTTCTTGTATGTGTGTGTGATATTAATGTAAAAACTTAACATTAACCTCAATCTTACAATGTTACCGAATTACCGATGTTACCTTATCTTATTGACAATTATACCTAACCCTTTACCTTTACCACGTTGTCATGATGTTAGCAAATTGACTTGTGATATTGTAATGTTAATCTTACAATGTTACCTTTTAATGTTAAAAAGTTAAAATTACGTAAAATAAATATTGTAATATGATTAATTTGGTGTTTTCAGTACTCCACTTCCACCCACTTAACATTCCATTTTATCATACATTTATTTAAAGTCAAAAAGATCGATGCTATATATAATACACTGTTATATGTATAGAAAATATTTTATATTTACTTTTATTTTTTAAATTGTTGCTCGATGTTATATTTTAATCTGATTTTATATAATTTAATAATTTCAATTGGTATACATTAGATAATGTACCCATTTTTTTTGCAATAAGGAGATATATAAATATATATACATATATAGGGGCGGGGGGTTGTTGTGTATAGAGGGGGCGCCAAAAATGACTCTCGCATGTTCGGGAAAACCCCCTTGCACCGGCCCTGAAACTTAACAACACATGTTTGTTGAATGCATTTACATTCGTTACCATAACAACCAACTTAGAAAATTTAGAATCATATTATTATAATTCGCACAGATCGTTTAGGTTAGGTAAACAAAAATAAAAGCAAACGCAAACAAAATGTCAACGCAAAGGGTTCATGTATTATCATTCGAACATCTGTTTAATAATTGGTATGGATCAAAAGCTTGACACGATTTTAGGTTAGGCCTATATATAGGACTACTGATCGGGCACACATTTCTTGAAAGAATTTGTAAACAGTTATTACCATAGCAACCTACTTGGCAACTTTAGAATCGGTTAATTTTTTTTAAACAACCAGCAATGTTTTATGTTAGCTTCAGATCGATCTATTATGTATAAAATACATGTCATTCACACAAAAAACCTGGCTCTACCGCGTATACGTCAAGATCTAGGAGACCGTACCCCTACCACGATTTTAAGATTGCACCCTCGATTATAGACTTCTTCGCTTCACGAGTTTGCATTTCAGCCGTAGGCCTCGGATAAGATGCTACCACAGGGTACAATACCATCGAACGTTTATGGTATTTTACGTTTTGATCGATTTTGGTGCAACAAGATGGGCCTATAAGGTCTTGTAAAAAAACAAAACAAAATATGCAGAATAACATTCAATGTGAAATGTTTAGATAAAACCCCAAAAAAGTATCATTTTAGTTGATAAATCTCAAACAAATTTTACTTCATGTCAAAACACGTGATTCCGGTTGATAGATTTTTTTGCTAACGAACTCGTCCGAGCGAAAACCAACGTTTGTACCAAATCGGACTTAAAATGCGCCTGTTAGAGTGCGAAGACAGAAATACATATATCCATAAAATGTTAATGACTACGCGCTTAAATGACAGCTGAAAATACATTGTTAATTTTGATGGGCGTATTTCATACGCATGGGGCACCTAAATGTTTTATTTTATTGGTGTCTTAAACCCAATTTGAAAAACAAATATATTTCTAAATTTTCCTAAAGAATATTTTGTGGAAAAGAATTAAATCGTGTACTGTATATATATATATATATATATATATATACGATCTAATTACGAAGTAGTACGATACGTTCGTGCCACAACTTTCTAAGTGATGTTGTATTTTTTTATTGTACTCACGTAAGATGTCACGGTAGTTGAAACGGAAACAAACGCAAGTCAACCAACCACACACACAAACAACTCGCTCTAGTTTCCTAGATACAACAATTCATAATTGTCGATTGTTTCATTCATAGACATCTTGTTCTGGTTTACACATGAACTGCGTAGAAAATCGTGTTCTAACTACAGAGTACGCGAACATTCCTTTAGCCCCAGGTAACTATAAAAAAATTGGATGAGACACTCAAGCGTAAGACGTGAAAATCTTAGGTTCTAGAAAAAGTTAGCATCCGTGAAGGTGGGAGGGGGGGGGGATAAAAAGGTAAAGGTGGCTATTCGTGGCCTTCATCCCTTGTCCGACTCTGCTGAGATTAAGGAAGAGCTGGTGATTTACGCCATTACACGTTCAGTTGTTGCTAAAGCAGACAGGTAGGGGTACCAGGGCACCAAGCAACACCTTCTAAATTAAACTAAGGAGATATAGGTGCTATTTTTACGTTACAAGAACTTCCAGGACTAAAGGTCACTGTGATGGAATTAAAACCACTCGATGTTACAACTGCTTGTGGTTGGCCCATAAGCAGGCGCACCTGGAAAGGAGCAGACGCGGCGCACCAGCTGGGGTACTTTTGAGAAGGGACGGGCTAGGGCTCTCTCTGGCGGTTGACAGGGACTACCAGAGTCTAGTCCCAGGATTGTTCCACCGGCTGCTGCCACCACGTCTGCTAGATCGGCTACTCAACCTTTGACCAAAGAACTGGCCGTCCAGCCCAAGCCTCCTATCCCTGTCTCTAGTTCTGTTACAGATGCTAAGTCTTACGTGGCAGCAGTCAATGCATCCAAGAGACGTAGGAGGAAGTTTCCCAAAAGGAGGTGCTCTCGTTGCAAATAATAACAATTTTGTTTAAGATGCGTACGAAAACGAGTCGGACGCAGGGATGTCGACAACGATTCCCGCGGAGCTGCCACCAAAGCAGCGGCGAGTGCCTATGAGCTAGCAGTCTGAAAGCGAAGACAAAAACGAAACTACTACCAGTCCGACTACCATCTCAACCGAAAAGCTGACGTAGTGGATCGTTTAGATAATTCCTTTGATTCTATGTTCTGTGAATAAAAGCTCTGCTGATCTGTCCAACCTCCAGGAACTCCTAGATTAAGATCGGCTGAGCCTCCACAACAGATGAATCCACCGTGCATGCCACTAAATAATTTATAGTATATTTAAGCGAGGTATAGGTTGCAGCTATTAGGGAGATCCCTACATGCTGCTACCTTTTTCCCCAGTGCATGTCCGAGGGGAGGGAGAGGATGTTTTAGTAGGTAGTGCTTCTCATTCAGCAGAGCGGTCTGCGTAACTGCATTTCATCGTACCGAGGAAAAAAACAGTTCTAGGTTCTATCCTTTGGAGAATAAAAAACAATTTAAGAACATTTTATAAATGTGTATCAATCTATATATTTTGTTTTGTTGGAATAATCGGCATTCATAACAAAACTATTATTTCCAACACATTCTCTACTTGTTCTAATATTCGGACACAACCTCTACAATCATTCAGCTGTCATCACGTGACCCGAAGGGCACGTTTTTAAACTACCCCTTTCAAAAAGCACATGTCAGCCCGTGAGAGTGGAGGCGTTACAATACTTTCTTTGTTCTTCCATAAGAGGACAAATATTCACGTGGCACTGGGACAAGAGTGCAACGAGCTGTGTCACAGGAAACAGTTGTAAGATAATCTAGATTTATTGAAGGAACAGGTATGTGATAAGATTAGGCGGGAACCTGCATCTGCGGCGTACAAACAAACAAGCAGGTCCACGTGTCTTCGGTAGGTACACAATATAAGGGGTCTTGTTAAAGCGTCTGGCGTAACCGTTTTGAAGTGAAAACTTCTTTAGGCGCTTCGAGTACTTTGACGCATTGCGTTTTTGATTTCGTCAATGACTTCTTCTTCTTCTTCATTGGTTCGCACACGTACTAATATAAACGAGAAGTTTAACGTAACAGCTGATCGTTAAAAAAAGGAGAAATCGACGAAATAAAATAGGCAGTGGTAAATTCAAACGATTAAACCCAATAGCTGTATGGGTTTAATCAAGTCACGCTACCGATGAAATGGACATTTGCTTCCTCATTTAATAAGTTGTGTTTAAATAATTTACTTGTAAAATCTATAAAATGGACATAGTGTTTTCTCATGTTTTCTAAATAAATAAATTGGTTGATATGGTAATGAATGTAAATGCATTAACGAAACGGGTGTTGGTTCAGTTTAGGCCTATAGATCTTAAAATTACTTTTCGTTTTATTATTATTTGACTATTGAAAATCATGTTTATGTTATTTTTATATTTCAACTTTAAATGGGACAAGACAAAAATAATTATCAAATTTCAGATTAAACCAATATAAGAAACGATTTATATTCATGGCAGTTTCCCTTCTGGCGACAGTCCCACGACTGCTTTCTTTCTATTAGTCCGCTTTAACTCCAGGCAACTTGATAATACCACAAAGCTCCACAGCTAAATAAAGTGCCAGATGTGACGAACTACTTTTCTCAGCCGATTTCAGATGAATTAAAGTTGCATAAAAATATCGTGTGCCCAAATGTCAAAAACACCCAAAACACAACGTTTTTGGATTTCATCTTAAAACGCATATACTGTATTGGTATTCTACTTTCTACCCTTTTCAAAAATTCGAACAAGAGAGTCGATCTCGCAAGAAATTTCGTACCGTAGTTTTGAATCACTATGAATACTTTTAGCGAATTTCCAAAGGAAAGATGAGCTCGTATGATAACTCTTATGGTGAGACGTAAGGTCCGGGAGTGGCCAATTATGACCGATTATGTTCAACAACCAAAAGCACGTTTTTTTTTTACAGGAAATAAATTTTTTTTTGATTTATCGTATCTAAAAAATAAATGTAGGAGATTATTCTGCACATTTTGTTTTTTTTTACACGACCTTATAGCTCGTCTGGTTCCCCCAAAAACGATCAAAACGTAAAATACCATAAAAGTACCCGGTTCAAATCCACGCGAGGGTTTTTTACTTCGAAGCGAGTTTTTCCGCTGCTAGCGGAGCGAAGCAACGCGTGAGCCGGGGGCTGGAGGCTGAGGTGCTAAAAAATTCGACTAACATTTTTCGTACAAGCAGGTACGCACTCATGCACCGCCTTCGTGAACAGTTGATTGAAACCCTAAAACATATAAACTTAGTTTTGGAAATTCTTTCAACTAACGTCAGGAGTTTAGCTACGAGATCGACGCTTGGCAGGAGTGAAAAATATTTCTGCTCCAAAAATATTTTTAGCTATTAATGTGACAAAGCTGTACCCTCCTAGCATCGCGTTTGTGCGAGTTTCATTCTTCCGCCAGCAAATATAGGGCAGCTTCATAAAGGCGGAAACTAGATGTTACAGAGGTAATCCTGACAGTAAATGTACTGAAATGCGAATGCGTGACAATGTATGTGAACATGTGTTATTAAACACAGCTTTCTCTCACACTTTACTATTATTCCTCTGCGAGCAACCAGTTAAAGTGGAAACCACCAGAGTGCAGGCTAAACACAAATTCGGAGCGTACATGCTTCCACAATAAAGCAGATTTGTTTGTTATGAATTATCAAAATTTATTGAAATTACTTTTATTTTAAAGGTAATTAAACTTCGAATATTTATTTTTGAATTTTTTATATTTGCATTATGGAATAAAAAAAATCTCAAACTTTGATTTTGAGTTAAGACAAAGAATAAATTTAGTTAAAAATAAATTTAAAAACCTAAATGATATCAATATTCGGACAGCCCTAACCTTTAAAATTACATATTCAGAATAATGTTCTGATCGTTATTATTCCAGTGATCTTTTTACGCGTTTAACATTGCTCTTATGGGAGTTGAAATTCAAGATGGTGGCTGTGACTGCCGATCCTATTGTCCGTTTACAGTTTAGTTGATAGTAAGGACCTTATGAAGGCTTGCCGCGCTAACTACATCAGCTCCTATTCACTGCCACATTGAATTATGGACGTCCTTGCCTAAGTGTTTAATTCAAGAATCAAATTTCTTCATTTCAGTAACGTACCTCATGTTTAAGTAAACCCCATTGTGAAGATTAAACTACGAAAAACGAACATTACATTAGTTTTATACTAACGTGTACTACTGTGCTATTTAAATTCTAACAAATTGGTAAAATTGTTTTCTGAAAGCAAATATATTCTCCCAAATAAAATAATATACTCTCCAAATAATGACTACAGTACCATACATCAGAATTTAGGTCATGATAGATAGTACAGTACCATTAATGCTCTGAAGTTTTTGTAAACTAAAGTTATTGCTTATTTTTCTCAATCCTTAATTTATTTTGATAACCAATTTTTATTTTTAAAATGTTTCCTAAAGTTTTTATATTATTATTCAGTTATTGCTGTACAATATTCAATCATCTATATTATTAATAGGCAAGCATAAAACTTGTCGTCCTTTTTTCTCAGCTTGTGTGCATCGTAGGAGAAATTCGCGCATACCGTTAGAAAGGTAGTGTCCTGTAGATGAGCAGAATCCCATTATAATTTACATCGGTCCTCAGGGATACGCCCCAGTGGCCCTCAAAGTTTCAATGTTAATCTTATGGAAGGTCAATCTTAAGGAAGAAGAAGAAAGATTTCTTTTGATTTTATCAGGGGCACAAAAAACAGCTGTTCGTATGAAAAGCTTAAAACAGCTGATTTTGACCAACAGCTGATTTTGATCAACAACTGATTTGGATCAAAAACTGAATATAATTTTAGGTTAGGTAAATCAAGCAATAGCGAAGCATTGCCGGGTCCACTACTTTACTTTATTAAAAAACAGCTCTTCCATCAAAATAAATGTAAACACAACAACTATTTTTCACTAACTATTCTTTAAAATATAAATATTAATAAAATTAATATCAAGTACATTAGTTTAAATGAGCTTTATGAGGTTGATGTTTTCATGTGGGCTACTAGCGTAAGATCTCCGTTTCAATAACATGGACAATGCCTGCCCATGCTATCAACTAAACTATAAACGGACAATAGATGTAGACTTTATCCGAGAAAATAACAAACGACATCACGTTTGTTAAGTGTAATGCGTAGACTATTATATATCCCAGAAAGTAACGCACGCTGGAGGCCAACCAAACCCCAATCCACTGGCGTCATTAATTACACCAGCACTCACTGTAAATATGACATCTGTGAACAAGTAAAACTCGACCTAGATCTAAAAATATTCAAAAATGTCGAGCTATTTACTTGGTACGTTCGTGTATCAATAAACACGAAACTGTTTAAATAAACGAGCGTTGACTACGGCGAGCCTTCAATGCCGCATAAAAATATCTGCTAGTTACGTCTTTAAACAATCTCGACTAAATGTGTACAAATGACTTTGGTCGCGTAGAGATGCCAAGAATGTTTATGTGGTCCCTTCTGTCATCGAGTTTATTTTGTCAGAAGAAAATATTCGTTGTCAGTGAAAACGATTGTTTACATTCTTTCTGATACAATCAAATCGTTTCAACACAACGGAGTTATACGAACGAAAATATACAAACACGGCCACACAGTTCTGTTACTTCCTTTGTTTATATATTATTTCATAAGCAGAGCGCCTAGTTTATTTTATAATAACTAACCCTTTGTACCGCAAACTGGTTTAAAAGTTCGCTGAAACAGATATGTTACCGGTCAAAAGCCATTTTAGGACTAATTCTAATTAAATTACCAGCGAAAAAACATGGATCAAGACCGGGATTTGAACCCAGGACAAAGTTCGATCGCTAAAATATTAATTTGGTTTTTATGATCTTGAAATACAAAAAGGACACTGTAACAGCCACCAAAAGGGTGGGAAAAATGATGTAGTTGAAACATCAGCCAGTGCTTGGGTAGGATCGAACCTAATTACTGGTTATCGATTTAACTGCTCCACACGCTGCTCCTTATCTCCTTTAGTTTTCTAGCAACACGTAAATAATGCGTCAAAGGCTACCGCACACCGAACGCAATACTATAGTTAGCGGTACAAAGCTATAATATGGGTGTCTTTTTTACTTTCTCCCCCTTTACTATAGTATATGGAGAAAGTATTGTATTCGTCAAAATTTTCGAGTTTGACTTTTTGGTTCAAATATCCGTTTTGGGTCCCCCTGAACCTAAAAAAGTGGTTTTCGGAGTGATGTTTGTGGGGGTCTCTGTGAGTGTGTGTGGATGTTATCAGACCTAGAGCCTAAACCAGTCGTCCGATTTTGATGAAATTTGGTATGGAGAGGTACTTATCCACGGTAACTCCAGGCGTTTTTTTTTCATTTTCGTGAATTTTTTTATTTTTAAGGGTAATTTTCCCATAAAAACCCTTAAAATAACGGAAAATCTACTTTTCTCAAAAACGGCTCTAACGATTTTGATTAAAATGTTATAGTTTATTAGGGACCTAAAGTACTATAAACTATCGTTCGAGCCGTTTTTGAAAAAAGTTGGTTTTTCCGTTATTTTATGGATTTTTATGGGAAAATTACTCTTAATAATGAATGAGGGAGAAAGTATGTGTCAGTTTCCTGATACCGTTTATTAAATATAGACCACCATTGGTATTTTGTAAACAATAAATCTGACAACAAACTTTAAATGGGAAACCTTTCGTTGTTTTTTAGAAATTAAAAAATATGTAGTTAAAATATTTATCAATATGGCGGTCAACTTCAGAATGTCTTATGGAACACCCTATATTTATGATACTTTTGGAATTTACAAATTATTTTAAGACTTTGTTTTCTTTTAAAACTTTATACTCCTCTAATTTTTCAACGGTTAGTTAAAAACAACAAGAACAAAAAAGTCTTAAAATAACTTGTAAAATCCAAAATCATCATAACATACAAGAACATATAACATAACATATAAGAAGTTCGAAAGTTGACTGCCATACTGAAAAATGGCGGCCATTTACATTTTTTTTAAATTTCTCAAAAAACAAGAAAAAGTTCCTCATTTAAAATTTGCTGTCAGATTTATAGTTTACAAGATACAAATGTTGACACTTTTAAAAAAGACATCCTGTATAGCAAAGGCTATGCAGCATTCAACAAACGTTGAACCGCATACTAAAAATAGTTTATATAGGGCGCTATAAGCTATAAACTTTAGCCGAGCTCGGATAATGTTTATCGCGTATAGCAGAGCCATCGATATAGATGAGCAGAGCTGGTTCATTCGTACAAAGGTTCTATTTCAAGCCACCACCACCCCCCTCTCCCAAACTGGTTTTATTGTATTGGTATTGTGTCAGTTGTTATCATTGTATCTGGATAGCCTAATAGAACTCCGATCCAATGCGAATCCACTGGAAATTTGACGATAGTGGCGGTATCTATTGGGGAAACGACGGAAGCGGTGTGAAGCACCAATGCTACCAATGATTTCTCCCTAGCGCTACCTCGCGGCGCGATCATGCACTATTTTCCCGACAACCTTTTTTTCGGCACACAGCCCCCGTATGCATGCATTATCTATTTTATTATTCATGATTTATGGTTGTTATCCAGAACGAAAATTGAAGGTTCAATATTCAGAGGTAAAGAGTCATCGTTGTTTGTGGTTAACAAAAAGTTAACACGATTTGGGAAGTGATTGCGGAAAATTTAAATAACAGTGATAAGTTATCAGCGATTTTGTTTCGCATTGTATTGATACTAAAATACAAATTTTACAATGTTTTAATTATTTCATAAATAGGCCTACAGAAAATAAATATAAAAAATGTCAAACATAATATGGAATTAAGAAACTTTTATAACATTTTGATAGCACCTAAACTATATACTATATCTTTTGGTTTGCATCGCTGGTGCGATATCGCTCAGCAATTTAGCACTATATAATATAGTACAGCGCAATATGTAGCATTCGGTGTGAGGCAGCCATGAGTTATAAGCTTACGATTCCAAGAGAACTGAGACAGATTCCGCCGCTACAGAACCGCGAAAATGAAAATGTTTACATTATTGTCACGTTTTAAAAATCGAAAAATATCGATGTCGAAGCTGAACCTCGATAAATAATTTCAACTACAGCGAAACGCACACCTGCAGGCTCTCGCGATTTTTGTTTCTGACTCACGGCCTACGCTATAGCGACTAACTAGGCGAAATACCAAGGTCTGCGTTGTGTTTTATAAAATAAACGATGTCAAACTAAATAATAAGTCTGTTTTGACAGATGCCGACCTTGAGCGTGAGCGTGGGAACACGTAGCGCAATCCATCAAAACCACAGGGCCGATGGTGACATAACTATTGAATGTTAATAATGCGCACTGTCATACAGTTGCGGTCTGATTGTAAACATCGAACTAGCTCAAACCTTTCCTTGTTGAGAAGGGAGTCAGATACAGTGGGTCTAGGACTTTGTTAGCCTCCTGGCGAACTTTGTCTGTGCATTTATAACGAGATATGCTATACTTTGAAGGAAAAAAGTAAACAATATAGTGTCATAAATTTTTTGAAAAAGAAAGTCTCCTCCAGGCGACATCAAGTCTCAGAAGTAAAGAAAATATTTAAATGAATCTCTTTCAGAGAAGAAATTTATGCTTTTGGTTTTTACTTTCTTATTTTTTGAAACTTATAGTATTAGTTCCAATTTGTTTTCATCATGCAAATTTTCAACAAAATTACTAAATTCAAAATTATCTGTGAAAATAATCAAAGGAGAACTGATAAAAATGTAGTGGTAATACATTAATTAATCAAAATAATTAGTAAAAATAATAATAATAATAATGGTTAGTAAATGTGAAATTTGACTCTGATTTACAAAAAGAAACCATTTAAAGTCAATTTGAAGTTTTGTTTTACTATGACGTACAATTTTAAATGCCTTACTGAACTAAAAATGTCAAAAAATGCGATACACTGCCTGAGTCTCAATGTCTTCTCCGGGAGGCATTAGGCCTACAATTTGCAATGCTGTTAGACTAAAACCAATAACAATAGCAATACGTTGTTATTGATATTTTTTCTGCAGTCTTTAACCCTAGAACTGGCATGGTTAAAGCTCAAATTGAAAAGCCCGTTTATAGCGCTTTGCAAGCATATTTTTAAAAATTCGCCAAAAATAGTAAATGAACCCCAATCCAAAAGTGTTCCATAGCTTTTTTGTAGAAGAAACTTCAAAGAATTCAAATATGCCACTAAAAATTAGTTTCTTTTGAAATTGTAAAAGTCGTTAGCTTAGAAAGCGAAAAATGTTCAGAAACGGAAGGAAAAAAAAGAACTTTATGCCTACATAAAAAATAGTAAAACATTTTTGTAATTTTTTTCAAAATACACAAAAGTTTTATAATTTAGTTCTAAATAGAAATATGTAAAAATATATTTCAATTTCACAAATTTTAGTTCAAAATAACATTTTGAACGTTTTTACTACATAACCTGCAAATCTTGACTAATTTCAAGTGACTAGCCTATGCCAAGATATTTTTTACCAAACAATGTTTTTTTTATACCAAAAATTCGAGAATGAAATGTAGAATCGAATAGCATTCTACCCAGTTTCAAATAACTTTACATTTTGTAATGAAAATTCAAAAACCTCAAATCGGCATTTTAACCTAAAACTTATTTCTATAGCCTATGTTATTTATAAACTTACCGTTTTATTACAACACCGTTATAAGCCTAATTTAACTCAAACACAATCTACACTTATTTATTTATAACTAAAACACAATATAACACTATTTTATAAACTGTAATAACCATAAAATAACACAAAACAAATGTCAACAAATGAAGTCAACTAGACGGCTGGCGTTCGATGAATTGTGTTCATTTGTAAAGCTTTGTTATACCAACCTATGAGATCTAAATGTATAGAATTTTACATAGATAAAAACTGTGAAGATTTCTGTTTATAACCATATATTGTACATTTTAGGTATATATCGAATAAGACTGTAAGAATCGATTCTAAACAGGCTTGCGTATTGGCCAAATATAATATGACCAATTACAAGCTTTTACCGTATATCCTATAGAACAGCTGTTTTCAGAGTAACATGTGATTTGAAGACACAGTTTGAAACAGAATCGTCTGCTAAATTCAATGCTGTAATGATCTTCTTCATAAATAACTTCTGTGAGGAATTACAGACCGTTGAAAATGAGACAAAGTCTTGACAGTATACGGCGTTCATTGACGCGTGAATCATAGGTGATTTAGGTACTACAATTTTGAAACAGTGATTACGTATGTAAATATGTGTTCTACAAAAAAGTTGTAAATACAAAAATTATAGTTTAATTCATTACCTTTCCAACGGTACCGGTTTTATTACGATTAAATCATTTTAAGTGGATATAATGATCGATTGTGCAAATTCTCGCAATTGTTCGAGCGGGTTGCGTTGCCCCTGAGAGACTGCAGTCAAAACTGCAGTCTGCCACTTTGAGGGTTAAGGATGACTGTTCAGTTACTACAAAATATACAGTTTACAAAAAATACTTATACACTACTAACAATCGTGGTAGAGGGACCACCATTTTGGTTGCTTAAAAACTGAACCTCTTTGGCAATCAACACGGAAACCACATCGTAGGTGCTGCCATCTATAAATGTCTACTACAACAACTAAGCAAGCCCACAAACTTATCCAATTCTCAACATAACAATTTCACACACAAGCAATGATTTATGTCTCTTCGTGGAGTGATTTGGTCTGACTGAGGTTAAGGCTCGGCAGACGCAGCCACCATGTTGAATTTCAACTCCCATAAGATCAATGTTAAATGCGTAACAAGATCACTGTAGTAATAGTGATCAGAAAATTATTCTTAATATGTCCTTTTAAAGGTGAACGTGTGGATGTCATTTCGTTTCCTAAATTTGTTCTTTGAATTAACTCAAAATCAAAGTTTGCGATTTCTTTTCTTATTCAACAATGCAAATATCAAAAATGGAAAAATCCTCACCACATTCAAAGTTTCTAAGAAAAAGTTATTTCGAAAACATTTGGATAATTTATGACGAAAAATCTGCTTTATTGTGGAAGCATGTACGCGCCGAATTATAGATTTTCTGGTTGTTACCACCCGTGGCAATTAGAAAACTAGTATACAGTATCCCATAATTTTGAATGGACGAGAGAAAGCTGTGTTTAATAACACATACTCACATGATGGTCACGCATGCGCATTTCAATACGTTTACAGTCAGGGTTACGCTGTACCGCTGTTTCCGTCTTTATGAAGCTGCCCTATATTTGCTAGCGGGAAAATGAAACCCACACAAACGCAATTCTAGTAGTGTACAGCTCAGCCGCTTGGAGAGCTGCGGTCAACTCAGAAATATGTCACTCTTGCCGAGCCTTAAAATAATCGCAGGTAAACACAAACTGGTTTAAAACTTTATTACGCTGGAAGAGACATAAGGGCATAGAAAAAAGATTAACAGAAATTTGTAATTTTTTAAGCTATATAAATCATTTTTCTGAGTTACTCTTCCAATTCACGTACTGTGTTACTTTTTAATTAAGTATCTAATACTTACCAGAGATCTTTAATTTAAAGTTCCTTAACTTCTAAGAATCGTACCTGAAAAACAAAAAAGAAGCACATTAGACGTTAGCAATGTTTAATAATTTGTACAAGGATAAATAGATTTACCCAAATTAAATAAGTGTTTATTTTACAGCCTCTCGTTCGCTCTGCTTGCAGATTCACCCTAGAATAATATTTTCAACGGAGTAGTGAAGCACATCACGACCGCAATCAAAGTACAGGGTAGTGAAATTTGAGTGAACATTAAGGGTCGGCTCTAGTAAAACAGAAAGCAACCTGCGACTCCAGCGTAGCGGCGGTAGGTTACGCGGACATTGCTCATCCTAAATCCATAGTTTAAAACCCGCAATTATTCAAATAGCGTTTTTTTAAAAATACCAAACTCTTGGGAACAAAATTTTTTATCCGAATGGCTTGGCAATTTTTCGCTATAACTAATAGTTACAACGTAAAAAATATTTAAAATCACCCTATAGCGGCGGTAGGTTACACGGACATTGCTCAGCCTAAATCCATTTAAAACCCGCAATTGTTTAAGTAGCGTTTTAAAAAAAATACCAAAATCTTGGGGACGAAATTCTTTAGGCGAATGGCTTGGTAGTTTTTCGCTATAATTAATAGTGACAACATACAAAAATATTAAAAATCAATGTTTTAAATATTTAATAAATACTAAACAAAATAATTTTCTTAATTTTTAAAAAGCCATTTGCATGCATATTGACCATAGCTTTAAAATGACATATCGTTTATAATTTTCCGATCAAAAATAAAGGAAAAATTTGGATTTTAATTTAACATTGGTCTTATGGAGTGTCAGCCAACATGGCCGACAGCTAGAGCCGACCCTTAATGTTCCTTCCTACGTCTGTTAGAGAAGTATGGAATGCAGAGCCGTGCTGGGTAGTTACCCGGGGCGCCCCCACTCCTGGGCACCCTCTCGCAACCCTATAAGCTCTAAGAAATTAAATTTAATATGAATTAACGAAACATTTAAATAAATCGGACGAAGTTTCAGTTTTCATAAAACGAGCTAGGATGATGTATAAAAGTGTCATTGTGTAGACCAAAATTACTGGCGGCCGGCTCCAACAACCAAAGTATAGCTTAACTGTGAACCAGGAAAAGGGCCAATTTTGACTAAATTGTACCGCCAAACTAACTTCGAATGAACAGTGGAACTAAAATACAATTCATATAAAAACGTGAGCATATGGAGGGACAAAAAATACTCTATGTATGATTGTAATAGTTTTTTCTTATTTCTTCATAACCAGAACAAATCACCGGTTTCAAGGAAAATTTGAAAACATAATTAATATACTATGTAACTTAATTTAATCTATTTATAAAAAAGCCAAATACCAATCACTGACTCACTCATCACGATTTCTCAAAAATTACTGAATGGATTGCAATGAAATCCAAAAACATTTTCACTTCTGGCCAAAAAAATATGCTTCCTGTTGTTACATTTCTTTGTCATGAACTAGTTTGAGCGACTTTTGGACCAAATCGGACGTAAAATGCGGCCGTTATAGTGCGAACACATATTATATAGATATACAGGGTATACAAAAAAAATGATAAAAATAGCGGGCTGTACATGTTCGTATTGTATACATTAAAATAAATGAAAAATTTTCAGTGATTATTTTTTCGAATTCGGCTTAGTTTAGTCACAATCCGCTATTTTGTTTTTTTTTTTTACAAAAACTCACTGTAACTTCAGAAATAGATCGAATATCGAGTTCAAATTTGAAATAAGCATTTTGTACGTTATGATTTACAAATATTAATCGTGTAATCGATATATACCAAACACCAAGAATTTATGTTTATAATTTTCAAGATGGCAGAGTTAGAAATTTTTAACATGGAATATCTTGAAAACTGCTAACTTTACAACAAATTTACAAGAGACAAAATAATTTTTTTTTTTTTTAACGACAAACAAAATGTTTTAACTTCCCGCTAAAAGAAAATTGAAAATTTTCTAAAATCGGGAAGTTATTGGTTTCACCCCGTTTTTCGAAAATCGACGTTCAGATCTCAGATCTCGACGTTTTGAGGTCCTAGGAATCTTCCCTGACCACTTCCGAGAAGGTGTCACCCTGTCTGTGTATGTAAGTATGTGACCAGCTTATAACTTTTTAACGACTTAACCGATTGGATCCTACCAAACGGCGTTCAAAAGAGTTCCATCAAACTTAGATTTCCTGAAAATTTCAACTAATTCGGAATGGTAGGTTCTGAGAAATTTCGAAAAAACTAAGAAATAAAAAAATTTTAAATCAGGTTTTTTTGGAATAACTTTTAAACGGCTTTACCGATCAATTCCAAAATCTAATCAGCTTTTAACCTTGAAAAGCGACGTCGATCGCTACCAGTCCGGTCAAAATCGGTTAATTCGTTCGTTAGATATCGTGAACGAAAGAAAATCAAAAGAAGTGTTTTTTCTCAATTTTTCCGAAATTTTTCATCAGAAAAATGTTTGTTGTCGATTCTTTCAATGGACTCGAAAAACTGCATCGATTGCCGCAAATCGCATAAAAATCGGTTGATTCATTCGCGAGATATCGTGAACGAAAGAAAATAAAAAAAGTGTTTTTCCTCAATTTCTCTGAAACTTTTCATCTGAAAATTTTTTGTTGTTGATTCTTTTAATGGACTTAAAAAACTGCATCGATTGCCGCAAATCGCATAAAAATCGGTTGATTCATTCAAAAGTTATGGCAGTTCAAAATTTCCAAAAATAGTGTTTGTTGTAATTAAACTTAGCGGGAAGTTACATGGGCCTTTAGGGTCAACCGTTTTAGAAATTTTAATTTATCGTTTTTGTAGGTCAAAAGTAATCGAGCTATCGAAAAAAAAAACTTAAAACATAATTTCTTGATAATTGTCTAAAGTCTAAAACATTTAAAATTAGCCTAAACCAACATTTCAGAGTAACAGATTTTATCTTATTTATTAAAACTATAAGAATTTTAAAAACTATTGTTGGAGACAATTATCAAGAAACTATGTTTTCAGTTTTCCATCGATAACTCAGTTCCCTTTACTTTAAATATATAACCAAAACTTAGATTTCTTATACTTTTTAGTGCTACATCTCCTAAACGATTGGGCTTATGAAATTTTTCAAGAAAAAAAGTCTTAAAATGGTCTGCAGAGTCCGAATACAGTATAAAATACAGGACGTTCCATCAAAAACTATCGTGTTTACCGGTATATTGGAAAATGGCGGTAAATTTTCAAAACTTCAAATTCGTATTTTTAATGTTAGGTGAACTAAAAACTAGTCATTGGGACATCTTTTACTGCAGTGCAATAAATCTAAAATTTAAACTTCCTCTATTGAAATCCGTAAAAGATGTCCGATTGAAATGGGACAAAAACACAAATGTTTGTTACATCGTTGTTCCTAATATGAACTCGTGAATCAGTGCATCACATTATAATTAGTTTTATTTTAATATTGAACTAGGCCGTTCAAGGAAGCGTAGCTAATAGGATTGTAAAAGGGTTTATTGAGGAAGGGTGGCCATAAACCCTCCAGGTCAGTTTGGTCTGCCTCAAGATATGTTGGCACGACCTATAGGGGTGTGTTTGTGAGGGCGAGTATATTTTTGTGAGTGAAGTTGTAATGTACTTAAATTAGTTTTGAGTTTATCCCTAAAATGTGACAAGGAAAGTTTTGTTTTTTATAATAATTACTAGTGGACCCGGCAATGCTTCGCTATTGCTTAATTTGAAACTTTGAAAGCCTGTAATTCGTATCCCGTGTAATTCAACATCCTGTAATTCGTATCCCGTGTAATTCAACATAGGCCTAATGATTGTTACACATAATTAATAAAACAACTGATTTGAATCAAAAGTTTAATACAATTTTAGGTTAGGTCTTTAAAACCTATGAAATATAATAATTCAAACATCTAATATTACAATTTAACATTATATTATTGTTACACATTATAAATAAAAAAGCTTATTTGGACCAAAGGTTTAACACAATTTTAGGTTAGGCCTATTATTATAAAATCAACAAACTTTTTTTGAAAGAGTTTGGAATTATCACCATAGTAACCAGAATAACACATTAATAAATACGAATCAGCTGTTTCATCTGTTATATGGCTGCTTATGGGAGGGATGAATTTTCGCATTTTCTACCCTTTAAATTCAAAATTTTGCAAAATCCTTTCTTAGTACGCCTCTACATTATTGGACGGATGTACCTTCCAAATTTCAAGTCTCTAGCTTTAATAGAATCGGCTCTACGTTGATCGTCAGTCAGGACATTGCATTTTATATAAGAGATTATTATTATGTTTGTAATAATTGTGTATAATTTGTTTACAATTAAATTAATGCCGCGTTATTTTGTATACAATTTATTTATTGTTGTATTATTGAGGCTACTATTATTAAATTGCCATCAGGTTGTTTTAAGTGTTATTATGTTGTTGTTGTGTTCATTAGAGTTAGTTTGTCGTCAAATCTAAGTTTTTCTAAATGTGTTTTGTGAGTGTGAGTGTTGAACTTGCGGATCACGTCGTTTTCTCTTCCCTTTTTGAGCTATAAATTTGATAGCTTCGATAGTTTTGATACTAGACGACTTTTAATATCAAACAGGTATTAACCTCAGGTAGAATTTTCCAATTTCTATTTCTCTAGAATACAGCAGGAAGCATTTTTTAAGTTATTATTATGATTATTTTTTATTATATTAGGTTATTATAGTACATATTACACATTTATAATTTATGTATAATATATTTTGTACTCTGTGAATAGTTCTTTATTTTATTATTAAGAGTATTAAATTTGTGTTATTTTTTTCAAATAAATAAATTTTCATTAAGTCACAGGATTTAAGGACAGGCAGATGAAAAGGGGTTTGCCTGGTGTATTCACTAGAGGGATTTTTTGTTACAAACTTCAGAAAGTAATGTCCTGTTTTACAGCCCATTATGTTGTTATATTGTAAAACCCAGTTTGAGCTTTAGTTTTACAACCTAACAACAGCAAGGGTTAAAGTGCACAGTCCTTCCTGGTAACTGTAAATGAGTCTCGGAACAGTCAGCGACATTGTACCCTCCAAACTACGATCATTCGTTCTTGGCACTCTGGATATAGCGCAAAAACTTAGTTTTTATCCCGCTTTTAGTTTAATCTATGTAGGCCTATATATTTCTAGTTCGATATAAATTTAAATTCATAACTATCATAGCCACAACATTAAAAAAATTAACAATACTTTATATCTAAAAGTAAAAATACAGAACACAATTCTCATAAAAATACGTTTATTTGTCAAACGCGTTTCAACGACAAGTCGTCATCTTCAGTAACTCATGAGCTACAGCTAAATTATAACATTTATTATATATATAACTTATATCACTTATAACTTAGTTCATGAGTCACTGAAGATGACGACTTTGTCGTTGAAACGCGTTCGACAAATAAAAGTATTTTTGTGATAATTGTTTTCTGAATTTTTATTTTTACTTTTAGAAATAACATTTCTCACGAATCACGCTCGATTATATTTATAATACTTTATATACATATAAGTATCTTAAGAGAAGAATATGTAAGTTTACAAAAAAAAGATAAGAAATTGAACTTGGAAAGTATTGAAATGATTCCTATTTTAAGCCAGGAACAACAGGTGATACTAATCATAGTGTTTGCTCCCGGTACAAAGTACTGTACAAAGCCTACATGTCAGAACTCATTAATTGCAGCAACTAGTCCGTAGACAAGTTAATAAGGACGGAAGATCCCATTTCATTACAAACTACTGCATGTGACATTACGCTACACACATACGTGCTATTCCATGTGAATAGTCTCGTTCACTTGGACAAGCTAACTTAGACAATGTTTGTTCGCCTAAACCGATACAACTTCAAGTAGATACCTCTTGAATTGTTATTGTAAACTCCCAGTAGTATTTTTAACGATTCTCTATCTATCTTGCAATACTGTATGACCCAGACACGCTATTGGAGAAGAAAGCACACAAGTTGTTTGTATTTTATGAGAGCAAATTAATAGTTCTACAGTGTACCAGAAAAAACATTGTTCAATAATTATAAGGAACAAGTTGGCACGTGTTTCAAATCGATATACCTGAGCCATCACGTGTAAACTATTACCGGGCGAGTTGCTAAGCAATTTTATCTCAAAACAAAAGTTTTAGTATTGTAATGGTACGTTGGTTGCGAAATATTACTTAGCTATCAGCTGTTTTGTTTAACTTGATTAACACATTTTACAGACACCAATAAAAGAATTATGGGGGACATACGAGTATTAATTCCTGGCGTTATTAGCGAATTTCCATAGGAAAGACAAAGCTATTGCAGCAACTCTTATGGCGTGGAGAGACTTAAGGTCGGAAGTAATAATTAAAAATTGTGCATATATATATATATATATATATACCTATATAACATGTGTCCCAAAAGTCCCCCCCCTTATTACTTTTTGTATAAATGGAAATAGACAGGTTTGCTTTGGGGATTGTTAACATGAACAAAAATGGAGTTTTTTTGACGTATCGTAAATTTCAACCCCACCCCCCAAGAATGAGAATTTATTACTGTTTTATAATTTAAATTGAGTGACCTACTCGAAGAAATCCTTGTAAAAAATAACAGATGTATTATCTTTAACATTTCAATGTTATTTAAATGGGGGGAAATTATAACTATGATTGACCATTATGTTGGATAGAGTCAACATACAGACCTCCGGTTTACGCCAATCAAGGCCTTTCTTTTATCAAGGCCTTTAAAACGAGGTGTCACTCAATAGGGGTCCTCATTTAAAATTTTCGACTTACCCCCAAAATACCCCATTTTTGAGGGAGGGGTTGAAACTTACGATACGTCAAAAAAACTCCATTTTTGTTCATGTTAACAATCTACAAAGCAAATCTGTCTATTTCCATTTATACAAAAAATAATAGGGGGGACTTTTGGGACACATCTATACTAATATTATAAAGAGGAAAAGTTTGTTTGTTTGTTTGTATGTAATGGGTAATCTCTGGCACTACTGAACCGATTGAAAAAATAGTTTTACTAATAAAAAGCTACACTATCCCTGAGTAACATAGGCTATAATTCATTTCGTTAAAAACCTTTTTTTATTTCAATATTTGTAAATTTAGTCATACAAAATTTTAGGGTTAGGCTTAGAATGATAAATCAACACATGTATTTACATTCATTACCATAGCAACCAATTGAATAAAATAACGGATAATATAGATGTTTGCTCCAATATTTCCATTAACAGCTGATTTCAAAATTTGAAGCAATTATTTTTGTACTTCTAGCTTTTAGGTTAGGGTTTTAAAATGTAGACCTGAGCCTTGCTGGTTCTTTTAACCATTATTATAACTGCTGTTATAAAATATAAAAAATAATTTGATTTGAACATTTAACATTATTTACCATCTTAGTTTTGAGGTTATTATTAATACTACATCTTTATTATAAGTAAAACAAAACATATGATTTTAGAAAGTTCCGTTGGGGGTTGGCGTGCGGAGCACGCAGGGGTCTCCCCTAGTGGTATTGTGTTCGCACTTCTATTTATATGTATATTGAGATTTTTCATATTAGAATAAATCTTTTTGGGGTATTATCTATTCTGCAAATTTTGATTTTTTACACGACCTTACAGCCCGTCTGGTTCTCCCAAAATCATTTAAAACGTAAAATAAAATACAAGTCCCCTAAATGTACCATAAAAAGCGAGTTTGTCCGCTGCGAGTGAAGCGAAGCTATCCATAGTCCGAGGGCACAAGGACGATAAGTAAACTCGCAGAGTAAGTGTTTCCGCTGCTAGCGGAACGAAGCCGCGCGTGAGCCGGGGCTGGAGACAGGTGCAAACAAATTCTACTAATGTATTTCGTACACGTAGGCAGCTATTCAGCGCCTTCGTGATTATACTGAGTTCCCAAATAGTTGAAACATTAAAAGTTAATTTTGGAAATTCGCACAACTTATGTCAGCGGTTCAGCAGCGTTATCAAATTACCAACTGTAATCTGGACCGACAAAATTTAATTATTGTTTACAGTACGATGAGATCGATGGAACTGGCAGAGTAGGATGTTTCATTTCCTATTCTAAGTAGCGTGGGGAGGGGGCGACATTTGTGTCGTGATTATTAATTTATTAGGGACAAAATACTTGCACTTCCAATAGCCTAAGAATAGTCAACCCACAGAAGCTAAAAGTGTACCAAGGTCACTTCACTATACTCTTGTTGAAACCCATAAATGACAAAATGAAAAGTAAATATTGTTTTTCTTTGAACGCTTCCTCGCGAGAGGGCCAAAGTCAAGTCTAATAATACGCGTTGTTGTAACAATCTGCCTTGCTCGCTAATTTATCGCAAATAACAAAACGTCAAGCTGTGATCAAAATTTCTACAATATATGAAAGAAGAAGTCCTGGCTGACTGATCCATAATCATAATCAATGTACCGTCAAAACTATGATAGACTTAACACTTTCGGGATATATTTTCTTACCACTATGTAGAAGTGCACTATGAAAGGGTTTATTTTAAGAGAAGAAAATTGTAAAAATACCGGTCTTCACTCCCAACCCTATAACAGATAAACAGCTGATTTGAATCAAAATCTTTCTAGGTGTGACCTATTCTGAACTATCACACGTTTCTTGAATGCAATTACATTCATTACCATAGTCACCAACTTAGAAAATGTAGAATCAGTTCATTTTTTTCACAACCAACAATTTTTTAGGTTAGGTCAACAAAATAAAAACAATCACAAGGGGAAAATTAATGAAAAAGGCTTACTGTATTATAATACAAACATCAGAATATTGTTACATATATAATAAATAAAACAGCTGATTTGAACCATAAGCTTAACCAAATTTTAGATTTATTACCATAGCAACCAAATTGGCAAATTTAGCGTCAGGCAATTATTCTTCACAAGCCAACAGTTTTTTAGGTTAGGTAATAGCAAAGAAAAGCAACGGAAAAGGCTTACTATATCATAATTTTTAAACACCTATCGCTATTAAAATTATGCTAAACTTTACTCTTTACTAGGCTTATTTGACCAGTCTGAAATACTGCTTTACCGTATCACATTTTTTGTCATACCTTATAACTTGAAAATTGCCTCTCTTCTATATGAAAATGTCTGTCACAATCAGTCGTCATTCCCGTGAAAATATCACAGAATACAATGATATGTTTGCATTTGCTTAGACGCAGGGGTTGGCGAGCGAAGCGAGCATGGACATAGCCCTCTAGTAGTAAAGTAAAGAAAAACGTTTGCGAGAAAGCAAAATGATAATTTTTGTTTTCAATAGATAAGAGACTTTTGCCTTACTCACCTTCAGAAGGCAAAATATCAGTAGTAGGAAGGACTACAGTACAAGTCAGGTTCTGCTGTACCCACGCATTTAATACTGTATTATGTATAACAATTAATTGTTGAACACCTTCACTATTGTCAATGTGTATGCCAATCATCAGAGGATTGGAGAAGAGCGATTATTAACCCTCCACAAGGTAAACAACTTTTGGATGAGGTAAAATATACGAACTCGCGACACTTAAAGTAACACGCTTTGCGTTATGGATTTCGTCGATGATTTCTTCTTCTTCATTGTTTTGCACACGTACTAACATAAACCAGGAATTTCAATGTAACAGTTGATCGTAGGAGAAGAAGAAATCGACGAAATAAAGTAGGCAGTGATAAATTCAAAGGCGATCCATATTCAACAGCCGAATGGATTTAGTCACGTCAAGCAACCGATGAAATGGACATTTGCTTCCTCATTGTGTAAGTTGTGTTAAAATATTTTAGTTGGCAATACCTCTAAAATGTACCTGGAGCATTCTCATTTTTTTTAACTGTCTAAATTTCCAAACTTGGTTGCTATGGTAATCAATGCAAATGCACTAAAGAAACGTGTGTTGGTTTAATATAGGCCTAACCTTAAAATTATGATCTAATTTAGGATTAACCCAAAATATTCATGACTAGTTTTCAGTTGCAACGACTGCTTTAGCATTTTTTTAACGTAAACGTAGTGAAAATTTCTATAAAACTGAAATTCTAGTGAGTTTTTCGGAAATTGAATATTACAGTATTTGTAAATATTTTCTCGTAAACAGTTCTAAGAAATTTCTCGAGATTTGGTATACAAGGGATTTTTTTACCCAAAGACTTTTGGAATTCGAAATTTCTGCGAAATTCTTATATTTTTATTAAAATTATAGTTATGGTATTATTATATTCATTGTGGTTGGAATTGGCTTAGTTATACATTATTTCCTCTTTGAGCATGGTGTTTTTTTTTTATGATCAGCGTTGCTAACTTTTGAAAAACAAACCATTTCTAATACAATTATTAATACAAATATAATTTGAAAAAAACTAAATGATGCTCATTAACGCATTATGAAAATCGGTTTCCCTGTACTAAAACCATTACGAAACTATCCTCACAATAACGAGGTCGGACCACAGTGCCCGGATATCCCAACTTGGAGTCCGGCCTCAGTCAGTATATGAGTCGCCAGTGCGCCGTGCATATGGAATCAGTTAAACCATATTTGTAGTTGCGTGCTATGAATTGCCAAACACTCATGACGAGTTAATCACTCCATCGATATCTCACGTGGCAGGACACCCGCAGAGTGTCAAGTCGGAATTATCCGTTCAGCACCTTTTGATTTTAGGAATGGTTTTACTACATTTTCCAACCGAAGTTCACGCATTTTACAAAAACACAATTTAGTTCTTCGAAATACCACGTAGAACTCATAAACCTGGGCAGTCCACTGCCATGCTCAAAGGTGTTCAAAATCAGTAAATTAAACCTTCAAAAATATCAACATTTCTAATGTGTTCTAAAAAAAATTATTATTTTTTTCTAAAAAAACTCACTGGCATATTAATTTAATACACGTTTTAGAAAATATAATATCAAAATATTAAGTTTAACGTGTTAGAACTATATTATTGTTCACTTTAAAATTCACTCGAGTTTTTATCATCAGTATATATCTATATTTGTAAATTAACAGAAGCTAAAACTTTTACAAAATTGTACTAAAATAACAATAATGCATACCAATAGACCAAAATAGTTAGGGATAATTTTAAGTAAGCCTGTAGTTTTAGGTTTGCAGTCCTAAAATATTTTTTCTTTGTCAAGAATGAATTAAACGAATGCGACTGTAAAACTATATTAAAGACCACTAAAGAATACCGTTGCGTGGCGGCCAATAGGATGGGCGCGCAGCGTTGCCTTATCTACTATATCAAAGCCCACTAAAGTATACCGTTGCGAGGCGGCCAATAGGATGGACGCGCAGCGTTGCCAAATCTACTAGCCTCGAACACTCCTGGTATTTACCGCTCGAGGTTTGATCGCACAGTTTAAAGAATTATAAATGCGTTGAGTCAGCCGCAGTCAGTTAGAAGCGTGGGAAGAACGTGACAACGTCGCACTACGGCGAT
>JAGFPH010002218.1:164192-180409 GCA_018207615.1 Philaenus spumarius
ATATATATATATGTATATATGTGTTCGCACTCTAGCGGCCGCATTTTAAGTCCGATTTGGTTCAAATTTGGTACACGTGTTGGTTGTTTATGTGGCTCGGACGAGTTCGTTAGCCAAAAAAATCCAACAACCGGAAGTACGTTTTTTGACCGGAAGTAACTATTTTTTTTAGATTTTTACTATGAGAATAAAAATTTTTTTTAAGTTTTTTCTAACAATATAAATGTAGGATGTTATTCTGCAAATTTTGTTTTTTTACGCGACCTTATAGCTCGCTTGGTTCCCCCAAAATCGACAAAAACGTAAAATACCATAAAAGTACCCAGTTCAAAGCCAAGTGATGCAAACTCGCGGGTCCACTAGGATTAAACAAATTCTACTAATATATTGCGTACACACAGACAGCTGTTCAACGCCTTCGTGAGTAGACCTATTTCCCAAATTGTTGGTTGAAACCCTAAAACATAGGCATATAAACTTAATTTTGGAAATTAGCTCAATTCACGTCAGCGGTCCAGCTGCGTGGTCGATTTATTTAAGTTTTGATCGATTTTGAGGGAAAGAGACGGGCATAAGGTCGTGTAAAAAACAAAATGTACAGAATTATCTCCTGAAAATTTTGTACTTTAAGCGTAAAAACAGAGAAAATTCGGGCGTTCACTCCAAGCCCTACATAAGATAAAACGGATGTTTGGATGAAAAAGTTATCGACACATGTTTGTTTGCATTCATTGTCATAGCAACCAATTTAGCAAATTTAGAATCTGTTAATTATTAACAACCAACAGTTTTTGTTTAGGTTAGATTAACAAACGAAAAGCAAACGAAATCAGCGAAAAATGCTTACTGTATTTTTCGTTTGTTAATCATTTAATGCATAGAAACCACGATACTATGTCACTGTTCGCCAGCTATGACACGCCAGTCCAGTCAAACATGACGTAAGAAGACTGCACAAATTATGTAAGATTCGCTTATCGAACATTTCCAGTCCATTTGTTTCAATGTATAATTAACACACATACTTTAATTATATAATGGTCAAAAGATGAACAAGTAGAGCTATAGGTATTCAACAATCATATTACTCACAAATATTTAAATAAGATAGGCCAAATCGATTTACAAATTACATGACTACAGTATTTTTTGAATTCCCCGTAATGGTTATGTTAAAAGTTTTGGAAATTGTAACCATAGGCTAATATTGTAATTTATTGGATGGTTTACTGATTCAAGATTTATTTGATTTATTGTTTGGCATGTTTCCCTAAATCAAACCATTAAAACATATTGAAGACATTAGAGTTGTACAAATAATTCGATCACGCAACTGACCGTTGACGTGAGTTGAGCGAATTTCCAAAATTAAGTTTATAAGTTTTAGTATTGAACCAACTATTTGGGAAATTGGTCTGCTCACGAAAGCGCTGAATAGCTGCCTCCGTGTGCGAAATATATTAGTAGAATTTGTTTGCACCTCAGACTCCAGCCCCGGCTCACGCGATGTTTCGTTCCGGGTTTCATTTACGGGTTCGCATCTCGACCTTGCGGCCTCCGATTGTGGACAGCTTGGGTCGCCGGAATACTACCCCCCGGAAAACTACCCCCCCAAGCAGGTTACTACGTCATTTTGACGTCAGAGATCGGGGGGGCAGTTTTCCAGTCACGCACACTCAAGTTTCGATATAATTAGAATAAAAAAAAAACTAGAGGACTAACCTAAACTGTTTAGTCACAGTATGTTGCCGATAACAGGATAATTGTAGGAACCTGCTGGGGGGGGGGGGGGGTTGTCGGGGGGGGGGTAGTATTCCGCATCCCCGACAGCTTCTTCCCGGCCGCCGGATGAGAAGATGGAGATGCCCCAACGGTAAAATTCCCCACGTGGACTTGATCCTGGAACTTTTATGGCATTTTACGGTTTGATCGTTGTTGCGGGACCAGACGAGTTTAAGGTCGTGTAAGAAAACAAAATGTGCAGAATAATTTCCTACATTAACTTTATTTTATTTAGATAAAACCTCAAAAAAAGGTTTCATTCTAGTACGAAAATCAACTCCTATAAAAGCGAGTGTACGTACATACGCGAGTAACATATACTATAACAACCGATTTCACCCATCATCTGTAATACTTAAATAAACCCAGTGTAGATTATAGTTTGGGGTTATGTTAACAACTTCAATCGTTATAATTTCTTGTGAAGTTCATTTTTTTAATATGAATTTTAGAACTAATGTATGCTATAATATACGTTATAATATTTGCTTTGAGGTTATAAACTGTATATAAATGCAACCTTTTATCAACAATATATTTCTTTATACAAATTTAAAGAAGAGATATCTATTCGTTTAACATTCATACATCTTGGTATCACATATTAACATACTAGCTGACACGTACGGCGTTGCCCGTGGTGGTTAGTATTTTCAGTCTTTTTAACGTAATTGTAATCTTTTGAAGTGTTCAGTTAGTGAGTGGTATTTGGCTTTTATGTATATAGATCTTAAATAATAAAAGCACTATTGTCATAATAATAAAAGATCTGAAATTATGATTTTAGTAACTTTAATCCCCCCAAACCCCTCCTAAAATTTCGAAATTTTTCATACCCTTTCTTAGAGAGCGCCTAAGGCCCTAGAGGAAGCTGCATACCAAATTTCATTCCAATCCGTTCGGGCGTAATTTGAGGATGATCAAAAACGCATTGAAAACGCAAGGAAAAATGCAAAAACGCCTATTTCTGGCGTAATTTTGGGAGAATCTCAAACATTTTTTAACAGACTACTTTTAGGCCTTAAACGAACCTAAGTACCAAATTTCAACATTTTCTGCCAATTAGTTCTCGAAAAAGCTGAGAAAACGCAAAAAATCGCTAGAAAAACGCGAATATTGGGCGTATCTTTGGGATGTTTTCAAAATCCGTTCTTAGTGCGCGTCTAAAGGTCCAACTGAACATGCATGCCAAATTTGAACTCATTTGGTTCAGTAGATTTTTAGTTCTGCTGATGAATGAATCGGTGCCATTTCGCTTTTATATAGATAGATTCGATTATTAATTTCTTCACTATAATAGTAATAACTTCTAAATCATTTGATCTATCAATATGAAATAAAAAGCAATTAAAAGGTAGCATTTTTATCTTTCTTTAAATATAAAATAACGTATGTAAATAAAAATGTTTAACAAATAGGCCTACAGTTTTATAATCCTTATTATTGTACACATTTACCGAGTTAAAAACCCCCATCAGCATAGTTAGGTAGTCCTTAATGTTGTTTTTAAAATAGCTAAATAGTTTTTTAAATGATGTATTTCTGATGTGTATCTAATTAATCAGCCTGTGATTTTTCACGGGGGCTTACTAGTTAATTGGTTACTTCCAGTTAAAAAACGTGCTTCCGGAGGTAAGATTTTTTGGTTAACGAAGTTGTCCGAGCGACTTAGAAAACTACCGTGAGTACCAAATTTGAAAATTTGGATCAAATCGGACTTAACATGCGGCCTTTGGAGCGTCAATACATAATTAATTACCGACACACAATTTTAATAACACCACAAAGCATGTCCTGGGAACCATGATCGATGCTCATTGACAACTCCCCGAGGTCTTGCCATAAGAGTCACTGCAATAACTCATCTTTCTGTGGAAATTCGTTAATAATGAAACTATTTTAACCGAAAGCAGTGTTTGACTGACCACTATGTCACCAGTTGGTTAGCAATCGCATACGACAATCGGTAGGTAATCGTTAAAACTCGGCGACTCCTCGGGTCGGATCGTAAACTCGCTACTTAGCTATTTAACACACTTTGCGGACGGGTTGGAAAGTTACCTAGGCCTAGTAACACATCCTCAGCTGTCGGTAGTTGGCACGATTCCTTAGGCACCAATTAACCAGACTTGTCTAGGCACAATCTGAGAAAATCAATTTGATTTTATTGCGGAAGATGTACAGTTATCAAGATTGGTAGCGTGCTGAGATTATCCGTATTAAAAAACTGCAATCGTCGGCGTCGCGTCGATAACCTAACCTAGATCAGCTTTTGAAAAAAATATGTAGGCTATTATAGGCTACTTTTATTTCCAATTGAACATGCTGAAACGTATGGTCGGAAAACTTTGAAACTGTAATCGTATTTTTTCCTTATGTTTCTTGTGGAATTTTATTATTTTAAGAGTTTTTAACCTTTCTGTGAGTTAATACGTATCTGTTTTCAATTTGAAGTTTATTTGTGAAAGGAGATGTCTTCTGGTTTTAAGAGAACATGCACGAACTAATATGGCCATCAATCAGCAACTTCATGGTAGGCTAATGGTCTTTATCCGGATTTGAACAGGGGATGAAAAGGATTTAATTATAGGGTAAATATTATACTAGGGGAGACCCCGCATGCTTCAGTTAATCCCCGTTCTACAATATGGTAAATATGTCCAAATCAAATGTTTATGATATAAAGGAGTTAGAAAAATTCGACCTTGCAGCTGAACCAAATTCCTGAGTTGAGTCGAGCAAATTCCCCACAAAGTTTATAAGTTTTAGGGTTTCTTCCAGCTATTTGGGAAATAGGCACTGAATGGCTGCCTCCGTGTACCAAACATTTTTGCTTCGTTCCGCTCGCAGCGGAAAAATTAGCTTAGCAAGTTTACACCTCGACCTTGCGGCTTAGAATTTTGAACTGAATTAGAAATACAAATTGTTACAAATGCCATTGATACACTGATTTGGACGTAAAAGAGTTGATTATTAAACATCTTCAATTATCTGAGTTAAGAATTTTAAACGGAACTGTTGTGAAAACTATTTCTTGAACCATATGTAAATTTCAGTACTTTTCTCACCAACTTGAGGCCTTTACTTTAGAAATACATTGGGCGAATGCACAGTTTTTGCCAAATTTTATTTACCGGTTCAAATTAAATTCCTATGTGTGGATTGTATAAAAAAAACTACAAGTATTGTGTAAATATGTACATTCGTGTATTTATTATGATTAACTCAAAAAACTACAGATTTTGATGAAACTTACTAAGGCATGATAGTAGCCTTCCGAGTTAGGCGGCAGCTGTTTGAAAATAATGTCAAATCTAAATTACTCAAAAACCGTATATTTTATCAAAAAATGTCAAGACACCTTTTTTGTAGCCCTTTTGATTCCTTATCGGATGGTGTAACAATCGGATGAAGGATAATAGCTAAGTTAAAGATAATGACGGCAAATGTACATACAATATTGTAGTATGTACTGTGTTTGTATAGGATGTCGAGTTGAACAAACCAATTATTACACATAGCATAACTATTATCATTTATCCGATTGTTTTCACAGTTACACCTTCGATAGGAATTCGCTAGGTTTTCCGAGCCTTCAGATAAAAGAAAATACGTCTACCGTCTATCAAAAAGTACACTATGTCATAAATTACGGGTTTGTTTACTATCACTGCTTTATTTGATAAACAGTTTCACAAATTACTGATTTTCTGTGAAAACATTGAGAGGGTGCTTAATCTCAACATGGTCTAAGCCGAGTACGACTGCTAGTCGATGATTATTTCAGCACGAATACTGTAAGGTATCGTGGTTTTCGGATTTTTCTTATTTGCGCGTGTCCCTTACGCCCTTCTATTCATGAATTCCCTCTATACAAAATTAGCCTACATCTCAATAATTTAATTGACATCCTCAAAACATAAACCTACTCATTTTAATCATTTGTAAAATGTATTACTTTAAACCAAACTGTTAATATTAGGAAAACCCTTAAAGTAGAACCAATATTTAAAAGACCAATAACGCTATAAAAATGCGTGTGAGTTTATTAAAAAATATTCCTAATGTGTCTGCCTTTATTTTTCAGATCCCGACAGCTATCGTACCAATATATTATCTAGTTTATGTTAATCAAACGGATTCTATACCGACAGCGAGCTACCTTTGCAAAATAATTTGCTTATACTATTTCCAAGTATAACGGGCCCTTACTGCCACAGAACTACAAAGCAGTAGGGCTCTAGATCGAATAAATAAGAACGCTCTAGCGTTTGTGTCAAAGAAAAGTAATAAGGAATTGGCGCTTTATATATCAGTTGACTTCATGCTGAGTACGTTGGAAATCCCGCTGACTTTGACTTATCTAACGTTACATCTTGTATCCATATAATGGTAACTCTTTATACAATAACACAGAAATATGTTTATACTTAGTAGGAGGGATCTTGAATGTAACAGTGTAGAGCGCTGCTATTGTGTAGATCATTACGTAAAACTTTGTAATTTGCAATATTTTACTTTAATAGTTTTGAATTGATCGACATGTTCGGTTGAAGAGTTACAAAGCTTGATATAAGTGGAGATCATGTGTTTTAATGGAAATATATTTCTTCCATATATTAACTCGGAGCATATTTTAGGGAATTTACACTAGGCGTGAGTAAACCAACCATCTATACCCTACAGGGGTGGCAAAAAGTCCCGGAACAACCCAATATCTTTTTCCAGGTTCCACTTACACAATTGAAACTTTGCAAATTGTTTATGGGTATAAAAAACTACTTTTTTAGAATATGGCTGATTTTTCACCTCCTCTGGGGGACGGCCCGTCAGGAGTCGGTGAAAATCTTAAATGTAAGCATGGGTTGTTATGCATATCATTTTAAAGGTCTTTATGAGACAAACACAACGACATAATAAAAATGAAAAATGGATGATCCTGAAAAAAGTTAGGGCTGTTCAAAGTTTTGATATTCTGCATGTTAAATGAGCCTTATTCTAAGTTTAATTTATTTTTACATGTTCCATGTATTACACGTTCAACTCTGCAAATTGTTTACGGGTATAAAGAACTACTTGTTTATGCTACAGTTGATTTTTCATCTCCTCTGGGCTGAATCAACTTATTCAAACATAAAAAAGTTCCTCCCAACTTAGGGTGACCAAACCATAAACTGGAAAATATGGGACACAACTAAGGGGATCGGGGATACCTTCCAGGTAAAAGGGGGTCTGGGCCTCCCCCTGGTGTAAACTTCCCTGAAGTTAGCCCTTTTGGGGAACGTTTATATGATACTCTTTGCCATGGTGGTCAATTTTCACCTTCTACTAGAAATAATAGGTGTATTAAAGCGCAACTCAAAATTGTTAAAGGCGCCCCCACCCCCGCCGTTGTGACAATTCAATTTAAAGAGTTCAGTAAGCCGAGAAAAACGAGATAAATAAAGTGGAAATCGGTTGACTCTTACAGAAATGGCCGCTTAAAATAGATTAATAATTTTAACATGCTTTTTTGTAGTTCTGCAAATGGAGAGTATTTGGCAAAAATCTATGAGAAGTGCTTCAGACATTAGGAAAACACTTAAATGGATTAGTTAGAATTACTTTTTAAATATCCAATCAGTACATCATTGTCATACCGTTATTTGCACATTACTATATGGAGGACTGTTCAAATTCAAGGCAAATTCAAAGGCCATCAACACTTGTCCTCTTTAAAATATGTAAATTAGGATATGTATATGTAAAGACTGAGATCGCCGGAGATGTGGAAAAAACAACCTGAAGAAAACGTTGTCAAGAACAAATTTTTCGACCTGAATGAAAATGTTTGTGGTTTTATCTAAAAAAAATAAATACAGGAGATTATTATGCACATAATATTGTTTTACTTTTTACTTTCTCCACCCTATACGTAGTATATGGAGAAAGTATTGTTTTCGTAAAAATGTTCGAATTTGAATTTTCAGTTGAATTATCTGTTTTGGTGCTCCCAGAACCCCAAAAAATTGTTTAGTGCAATTATCTGTGTTGGTGCTCCCTGAACCCAAAAATATTTTTAGTGGAATTTTTTGTTTTGGTGCTCCCTGAACCCAAAAAAGTGTTTTTAACGTGGTGTCTGTCTGTCAGTGTGTCAGTATGTATACACGACCAGAGGGGACACTATTGGTCCGATTTTCATGAAATTTGGTATGTAGGTACTAAACCCTAATATCTCCAGGCGTTTTTTTCATTTTTTGGAATTTTTAATTTTTAAGGGTAATTTACCCCTAAAAACCCATTAAAAACGACAAAAATGCAAATTTCTCAAAAACGGCTCTAACGATTTTGATCAAATTTTCAGTATTTATAGTGCTTAAGATGCCAAACAAAATGACACCACCCGCTTTTATCAAAACTTCGGCGTTTTATAATTATAGGGAAATGTTTAAAAATAAACAAGTTTATGTTGTCAATCTAGCATCGCGGCGGCGGCCGCACGGGGTAGCACCATGGTAGCGATCACGGCCAGTAATTCAAAGGTCGCGCGATCGAATCCCTAGGACAATAATTTTTTTTATACGATTGACGTAGGTAGAATATTATTTTTTTGTTTTGTTATAAAAAGTAATAAATAAAATGATCGAAAACAATATTATTTTGACTACAGTAAGTTGGGAGAAAGTTTGTGTCAGTTAACTGATACCGTTTATTTTACACGACCTTTTATAGCCCGTCTGGTTTTCCCAAAATCTATAAAAACATAACATATCATAAAAGTACCCGGTTAAAATCCACGTGGATCTTAAATAAGACGGGATGACATTCAGTTCGATCTGCATTGCATTTACCGGTGTGATTCTAGGGCATCCCAGACATAACAGGAAGGCTGAGTTCTGAAGAGCTTCTAGTTTTATACTAAATGAGTGTTTGCTGCTCCACCCCGCACGTGATCGTAGGTCGTAGATAACCTTGTGCCTGCTTCCCAATTTCTGTTTGCGATAATCTTCAACAGGTTAATCCTACGAAGGACCTGAGAACATGCTATATGTGGTTTCCAAAGCCTCATTCAGAAGTATACCGAGTATTTTAGGAGTGCTGTTGTACTTCAGTTAACAAAGTCAGGCATGGCCTGAAGTCATTTAGGCTGTATGGTCAAACACGATTTAAAATGTTACGTGGCTCATTAAATGTACTTATCGTAGCATCTTATCCGACTGTCCGCTGCGAGCGAAGCAGTCGATAATCCGACGCCGCAAGGTCGATGTGTAAACTCGCAAAGAGATTTTTTCCGCTGCAAGCGGAACGAATAAACGCGTGATCCGGGGCTGGGACTGCGGTGCAAACAAATTCTACTAATGTATTTCGTACACGCAGGCAGCTATTCAGCGCCTTCGTGAGTAGACCAATTTCCCAACTAGTTCGTTGGAACCCTAAAAGACATAAATATCATTTTGGAAATTCGCTCATCGAAGCTGCGTGATCGAATTATTTTTATAATTCTACTGTTCATATTCAGTTAGCCTAAACGTTTTTTTTTCTTACAGCTAACATCAGGCACAGATAAAGGATATTCTACATTAAAGTTACATCATCCTGCCAACCTCTTATTTGTTTCCAGCTTGTTAACACATGCCCAGGATTTTATTGTTGTTTATTAAGTATTTGATTTACTGGTTTCACTTTATAACAGGCCTATACACAAATGCTACACAAACTGAATAAGTAGGTTAGGAAATGTGTAATAAGACTGACTGCATATAGTAATGTATGCAATCGGAGAACCTTGCATTACCGGATCCATTAAACATAACCTCTGTGCGAAAGATAAAATAACCTCTTCGCGATCTGTTTTTATTACAACTATTTGTGCATCGCTCGTAATTATAAACTTATAAACCTGGGAATAAATAGACAATCGATTACAATGGATTGACGTCAACAGCTGAACTTGAAGCCAGTTCCAGCGCTGTCTAAATAGACTTGTTTGCACTGCCTTGGCAGTAATCTCATTGTCAACGATGACTCAATCTCGAACACGGTTTTGCATCCTGCGCTAACACCAGCTGATTGATGCCTGTCGTTATTGTTAATTGAATGTTTATACGCTATTAATAGCAAATTGATACCGACTTTCTCACTAAATTGGAAATTTCTTATCTGTTTTTCACGAAATATTTCTTCCAACGGATTTGCACCGACCCCCTGTCGTGTAATGATTTATGTCAGCCCTACGTTCTCCTTCATTAGCGAATTTACACAGGAAAGATAAGCTATGCAGTGAACCTTATGATGAGACCTAAGGTCGGGAGTAGTAAATGAGCACCGATCATGGTCCTCAGAACACGTTTTGAGGTGAGCTATGCAATGACCCTTATGATGAGACAAAAGGTCGGGAGTAGTAAATGAGCACCGATCATGGTCCTCAGAACACGTTTTGAGGTGTCATTATAAATGTTATATATATATATTATGTGTTCGCACTCTAACCGCCGCATTTTAAGTCCGATTTGGTTCAAATTTGGTACACACGGTCGTCCAAGTTAACCAAAACATCCGGAAGTACGTTTCTGACAGGAAGTAACATTTTTTGAGATTTTTCGTACTAGAATGAAACGTTTTTGGGATTTTATCTAAAAAAATTAATGCAGGATATTATTCTGCACATTTAGTTTTTTACACAACCTTATAGCTAGCTTCGTTCCCCCAAAATCGATCAAAACGTATAATACCATAAAAATACCCGGTTCAAATCTACATGCGTTATTTTATCGAGAGGCACTTTCTGGTCCGAGCCCGACGTATCCTGCGAGCGAAGCGAAAAACTTCATAACCCGAGGCAGCAAGGTGGAGGTGCAAAGTGTTTCCACTGCGAGTGGAACGAAGGAGTCGAAGCTGGAGGCTGAGGTGCAATACTAATACATTTCGTAAACATATATTTATTCGTCGAAAATGTATTCTTGTAAACTGTATTTGTTTAATGAAATCCATTTTCTTTGAGATTTAATCCCATGTGATTTATCTACTCTACATTTCAGAGAGGAATCTGTACTATATTAACTCAAAATCTATTAATTTGAATTTGTCAAAACATTTTGTGTAATTTGTGGCTTATTATATTGTGCTTTTACTTTCTCCACCCTATTCGTAGTATATGGAGAAAGTATTGTTTTCGTCCAAATTTTCGAATTTCAATTTTTAGTGGAATTATCTGTTTTGGTGCTCCCTGAACCCCCCCCCCCCCAAAAAAAATTTTTAGTGGAATTATCTGTGTTGGTGCTCCCTGAACCCAAAAAAGTGTTTTTTTTTTTGTGATGTCTGTCCGTGTGGGGGTGTGTATGTAAGGATGTGTACAGAGCTGGAGACCATATCAACGGTCCGATTTTGATGAAATTTGGTATGTAGGTGTAGTTCTGGAATATCTCCAGGCGGGGTTTTACCCCCCAAAAATGACAAAAAACGAAATTTCTCAAAAACTGCTCTAACGATTTTGATAAAAATATGGCTTATTCGTAGCTCTTATAATGTAGGCCTACCCTACAATATGCAAAAAAACCGCATCTTTCTAAAAATTCTCGTTTAGGTAATAATAATAATAATAACTAATTTTTGGGGGGTTTTGGCCAAAAATTGGGTTGTTTTTCAAAAATTTTCAAAACCTTTTTTCGTGCAGCTATAGGCCTACAGACCTAATTGAAATGTTTGGTGCAAATTTGATCGAATAGTTTAAATAATAATAATAATATGATATGGATGTGTGTTACATGCATCTAATATTTTACATGGTAACATTTTCCTACTTTTGAAATTCTAAATAACCACCTCCTATGCTACTCTTGGGAAGGTATAAAGTTTCAACTGGGAGAAAGTATGTGATACCGTTTATTTCAACATCGGACTGAGAAGTTCTTGAAAAAGTACAAACATTTTGTAAGAAATTCGGTAATTGCCTCTAGCGTTGGCTAAATCGTTAAAGATATACAAAAACATTGAAGAGAAGAAAAATGTTGATCATACAAAAATTTAAAAACCGCACTAGAACAACAAAAGTATATATAAATTACGTGTTTCTGAAATAACTGTGTTCGTTAGTAGACTGCCCCACTAGTGAGACAGGGAAACTAGCCAGGGGTATTTTTTAGAGGAGGACCGAAATGAATATAAACATACTGTGACTAAAGACTAAAAGGTAGAACTTCAGGTTATTTTTTTTTTTTTTTTTGTATGCTTGAATGCAAGTAAACATACTGTGACTAAAGACTATGCAAATATTTAAAAAAAGCCTAAGTTCTAACTTATAGTGTTTAGTCACAGCGTTTACCTGCATTCAACATTAATGCCGGTCCTCTTTAAAAAAAAAGACCCGAAAATTTTAGTGAAAAGGTTTATTGATGTTTTTGTTTATATTAATAGGTAGTGTTATTTCTGTAATTTATTACATAGTATAGGTTGCACTTTGATGATTTTGTAATTTGTTTGTAACTACTTAACTGAAAACCTGGAGGTCTGATGTGGATTAAACTTTTAATAATAAGTTAAGCTTAGTCTTCCGAGTGACCTGGGTTGTTGGATTTCATCTCGTAATTGAGAAATACATAATAGAACTAAGTAAAGTATAACAAAATATAGCCTACAGTTAATATACAAGTTGAGTATAATGTCCCGGAACGGCTTAATATTTTTTAAATCATTATATAATGTGGAGCTACAAAACTTGGCACATTGTTACTGGGCATTAAACACTATTTTAACATATATTCAGTGGACCGCTACCTCGGCTGGGGCGCGGCCCACAAAGAAAATCTTAAATAAGAGCACAGACTGACTTGTATATCAAATTAATTAGAAGAACAAAAAGCAGCGAATCCGACCTCAAAAGGATGAAAAGTTACAATGTTTGTCTAGTGTAACCTATCAAGAACTTATTAGCGAATTTCCATAGGAAAAATGAGCTATTGCAGTGGCCCTTATGGTGAGACCCAAGGTCGGGAGTAGCAAATGAGCACCGATCATGGTCCCCAGAACACGTTTTGGGGGGTCATTAAAATTCATGTATATATGTATATATGTATATATGTGTTCGCACTCTAGCGGACGCATTTTAAGTCCGATTTGGTTCAAATTTGGTACACATGTTGGTTGTCTACGTCGCTCGGACGAGTTCGTTAGCCAAAAAAATCCAACAACCGGAAGTACGTTTTTTGACCGGAAGTAACTATTTTTGAGATTTTTCCTACGAGAATGAATAGTTTTTAGACGTTTTTCTACAAATATAAATGTAGGATGTTATTCTGCACATTTTGTTTTTTTACACGACCTTATAGCTCGCTTGGTTCCCCCAAAATCGAACAAAACGTAATTTACGTAATATACCATAAAAGTACCCGGTTCAAAGCCATGTGGTGGATTTTACCGCAGGGTTGGCGTGCGGAGCACGCAATGCATTGTGTACTGAAGATACTCCCAATATGAGAAATGACGTGCGAGTCACTCAATGCTTTGTGTATTTGGAGATACTCCCAATATGCGGAATGGCGTGCGAATCATTTTGCAGCTATTGAGCACCGTCGTGCTCAATAGCTATTTCCCAAATTGTTGGTTGAAACCGTAAAACATAGGCCTATAAACTTACTTTTGGAAATTTGCTCAACTCACGTCAGCGGTTCAGCTGCGTGGCCGAATTATCTTTAATTATTTACCAGCTCCTAGTTTCTACCAATAAAATGATTTGACATAACTTTATTGCTAACTATTATGCTTCACCCGATTGATAGTCACGCCATTCGACAGGGAATTAAAATGGATACAAAAAAGGTGTCGTAATTTTTTCTTAATATGCACGGTTTTTGAATAGTTCAGGTTTAATTTTCAAACAGCCGCCGTTTTGAAACGCATGATTGGATATAAATCGTTTATTTTCCTTACAATTGCCGATTGTTAGGTTGAAATGCATGTCAAGTTTGAACTCAATCGGTCAAACGGTTCTCTAGATATGAATTATTTTGTAAAAGTAACAAAATGGAAAACGAAGCGTTTTTATAAAATAATGTATTCTTGATTTTGTTTTTATTTTGACGCATAGAACCATTTCTCGGAGTCTGGCAATTTACTTACGGGATACCTTGAATTTATTTCTTCGGATTAGCAGTTCGTTATTTACGTCCACCTCTTCATGCAATAGTAACTCAACGTTCGCAAACTCTACTTTCAAAATAAAAGTATCGCAAATAGAGACTGCAGATTGTAAAGTTTTTCAAATCTCGTTAGGGTCGTGCGAGCTTGACGTCATCAGCAGCCACCGGCTGAGCATTTATCCAGGTCTATGTAGATTCGCCGCACAATAAAGCTAGCACTGACGTGGATTTATTGGTGGATCGGCACTCGACAAATTAAGTTTTGAAAGTCGCTTTTATGGCAGGGCTGCGAATGTAAAACTGCAATAAAAAATTGTTTGTTTGATGTTGAATGTTTGCGAAATCGAGAACAAAAGCTGATTAACGTTTCGGCTGTTAAAAACAAAGTTTTTTTAAAAAAAACTTTTAACTAACGCAATTTGTTGCCCGTTTCATCGAATTTTAAACAAATATTGTTATATACCATTTCTGTCTTAAATAAAAATAATTCCATACCAATATTAAATAATTTGATCGCGCAGCTGAACCTCTGACATGAGTTGAGCGAATTTCCAAACAACTATTTGGGAAATTGATCTATTCACGAAGGCGCTGAATATATTAGTAGAATTTGTTTCCCCTCCAGTCTCCGAGTCACCCACTGCGTCGTTCCGCTCACTGCGGAAACAACTTGCTTTCCGAGTTTGCACCTTGACCTTGCTGCGCCCTCGGTTTATGAACTGGATGGAGAACAACTAACTTTTTATGGTATTTTACGTTTTAATCGATTTTGTGAAAACTATACGGGCTTTAAGGTCTTGTAAAAATACAAAAGGTGCAGAATAATATTCTATACATATTTTTACAGAAAACCAACCCAAAAAGTTTCATTCCAGTACGACAAATTAAAAAAAAAAAAAATACTTCCGGTAAATAAACAGTTTATTGGATTTTTTTGGCTAACGAACTCGTCCGAGCGAGAAAACCAACGTGTGTAACCAAATCGGACTCAAAATGCTGCAGATAAGAGTGTGAACACATTACATATAAGTACCAGGAGACCGAGCTAAAGCTCGATTATAAGCAGGGCTATGATTTCAATAACTATTATTGCAAATTTCCGTGAACATCGTTTAGGTTAGGCCTATAACATTAAACAACTAAATATTGGGTATGTTTATTTAGCAGAAGTATTCGTTGCCATGGTAACTATAAATAGATACAACATTACCTCTAATAAAATACAGTTTAAAAGAAAACAGATGATTATTGTAATGGCATTGAAAACATTTGCATCAGCTGTGCTTCGTTTAAAAGAAAACAGATGATTATTGTAATGACATTGAAAACATTTGCATCAGCTGTGCTTTGTATTGTTTAAAATGGACAAATTTCAGTTTTTAATTTAATAAAAAGACGTAGAAAACGAATTTTCCCAGACTGGTAACCATTTCCAGTCGATTTCTCGTGGCCAAAAGCCCCATATAAAATCAAAAAATCAAAAATCCTTAGACGGAGATTCCAGATCCATTTAGCAGACAGACAATTATCTCTCGCTTTAGAAGATAAGATTTTTAATTACACCCCAAACCGTGCTCTGAAGACCACGATCGGTGCTCACCTAAATTTTCTACATATTTCTTTCCTTCGTTTACTGGGGCACATACTTTCCTTCCGTATAAACACATAGGACGTTGTCCCTTCAACCCAGGCTTGTGGATTTGCACACTATAACAGTCTCAGTCTAATGTATGGTCTCAATGTCAAAATATTCAAGTTTTCTTAACACATTTTATTTTAATATTAAAAGTCACTGTGTAACACATGATATTCTATATAGTTACTTATTGGACTACGTTTTTGCTTCTGATATCCAATTTCGAACAATTCGATGTGTGTGTATCCATTTTGAAAACTAGGTGAAAAGTCCTCTCGAGATCTGCTGTTTCAGTTGTATTAGTAAAAATGTTCTCGGGAAAAATGAATTAAAATATTTAGGTATATAAGCGTACTTGTATATACAACTATGAAATAAAAATGTAATTTCTTAATTATTTTATTAAAATGACAACATTTTCTTTCATTTGAAATAAACTGAACAAAAATTAGCCAAATAAATATCCAGAAATGGGTATCAATACAGTTGTAACCTAAAACCCCTTAAAAGTGCTGTTATAAATATAAACAAGCGATACAAAATTACATTTCATAATTTTTTTATAGAAATAACATTTTCTTCTTCCACTTAAAACAAACCGCACTCGAAAATCGGAACGGTAAATCTTCAGAAATAGGTATCAATAGGGTTGTCCCTAAAACCAAAACCCCTTTTAAGTGAGCTTA
>JAGFPH010002218.1:194423-211860 GCA_018207615.1 Philaenus spumarius
CGAAATCGAAAAAATGTTATTCTACATTTTCGACTTATTTTTGCATGTAGAATCTGAATCTGCATAGCCCGCTACGCTTTACTGAATCACCCTGTATATACATACCGTTTTTAGTGACACTCGAAAGTGTTCTGAGGACCATGATCGGTGTTCATTTATTACTCCAGATATTAGATCTCACCATAAGAATCACTGCAGTAGCTCATCTTTCCTTTTAAATTCGATAATATCAACATAAAAATCAAGAAAATATACAGTAGTAGTGCAGAAGAGTTATCATAACCTTTGGATTAAAAAACTGTTAAACCGACGACAAGTTGACTTAAATCAAACTGTACTGAAGCGCGTTTTGAAGTAAGATCTTAGTCAAGGAGTCACATTTTACAACAACATTAAGGATTAAACAGTTTTCCTACTTCAATCAAATTTTGTTGGGAATAAATAAACACCGGTATGAAAACGGCTCACATGTTTGGCAGGGACAAGCTGACGGGTAAATAAACTTTGACGGGATTAATTGAACAATATTTCCTCAATCCCTGATAGAAAGTCAGTCGGGCTTATACACAAACCCGACTTAGTCATTGATTTATTTTTAGCAGCGTAAAACAAAGGCCAATCTAAACATTTTCACCTGCCGGGCTCACGGGCTGACAAAACTCAACCGATGCGTAGACAAACTCTACTAGACTGGTGCCCTAAATACAATAATTCCATCACGCAGCGGAACCGCTGACGTGAGTTGAGCGAATTTCCAAAATTAAAGTGTATACGTTTCAGGGTTTCAACCGACTATTTGGGAAATTGGTGTACTCACGAAGGCGCTGAATAGCTGTATGCGTGTACGAAATATATTAGTACAATTTCTTTCCAACCCTGGTTCATGCGGCCATTCGTTCCGCTCGCAGCGGAAAAACTCGCTTCGAGAGTTTGCACCCGGGGCTATGTATTCTATACCCGTGGTTTGCACCTCGCCCATACGGCCTCGGATTTTGGACTGAGCTGTGCGAGTTTGCATCTCGACCTTGTGCCCTCTGGTTATAGACTACTTCGCTTCGCTCAAAGCGGACAACATAGCTTCTGGTATACTTTTATGGTATTTTACGTTTTGTTCTATTTTAAGGGATGAAAGGTCGTGTAAAGGGTAATCTGTTATATTTTTTGGACAACAAACTTGTTTGAGCCGACTTACAAAACCAACGTCATAATTTGGACCAAATCGGACGTAAAATGCGGCAGTTAAGAGTGTGAACATAGAGAGTGTTCATAAAGTCCTTTTAACCCTCTTTATTAGCGAATTTCCATAGGAAAAATGAGCTATTGCAATGCAGGGCTATAGAATACAAGGGCTGGACCAGTCCGTCAAGGAAAGCGTTCCCGCCACTGCCACTGTGATGACGTCACGGTGGTAACAACTGCTCCATTCTCAACGCTTCTTATAAGTATTTCTTCTACAATAATTTCAATTTCTTAGCAAAGCTGTAACATTTTTATGATGCGCTCTTCTTTAGTTTTAGTATTGACACTACACAAAGCAATAAATAGACTGTAAACAATAATTAGTCTAAAGATATAAGCAGAAGACAGGGTTACAATAAAACTAATTCGTAGGTAATAAACCGATGTAGTGTACTCATGTTAGCATACTTTTAATTTGATTCTCTGAAACATTTCTGAAAACTAAATATGAAATTGAACAAAATGTGCCACATTATTGAAAATATTTGTATTTATTATAATAAACCACCAAAACTTGAATGTCATACTGCAGTTTAATAAAACATGTGTAATACTTATAAAATAAAACACATACAAGTTATAAATACTTACACAATCATAATGAGTAGCTTATATGCAGATATGCACATGACATAAGAATTACTGCTGAAATAAAATATTTAAAAAAAACTGCTTTATAGAAATTTTCCTTTCCTAGGCCTTAGGGAATATAGTTAATTTAATAGTTGAATTTAAACAATTGAACTATTTAAATTTAAATTGATACTGAGCAATTTAATTTAGCCCAGAAGTTTAACTTAAAATTATGTTTTATTTTTGTCATCAATAATTTTATTACACTAGGTTTAAATTTGATTATAATTATTTGTATATTATATATTTATTTATATCTAATTATTCTGACAATTTTTAGTGCATTTTGCTAGTAAAAATTTTTTTTAAACATTTTAACTTAAAGCTGCAGAAGAAATTACTTGAGGATCTTGGTAACTTTTTAACATAAAGTAATCTGGCTTGCAACTCTTACATTAAATAAATAATATTTTTTAATGTTTATTTTAATTTGAAGCTGATTACTTAAAATTTGTTGTTTTTAAATTTTGAGTTATCAATAATTACCGGTACCCTAAGTTTAAATCTTATTATTATTTATATATTATACATTTATTTATTTATATCTCATCATTCTGAAAATGTTTGTTTTAATGTATTTTTTAGTAAAGGTGTTTCTTGGAATATTCAAGTAACGCTGCAGACAATATTAACCTACTTGATAACCTTGGTAACATTACTTCATTTCATAAAGTAATCTCGTCTGCAACGTAACATTAAATAAAGAAATACCTTGCTAAACATATAATTTAGGTAATTGTGTGTATTGTATAATTTTTTAAAGAAATTCATGGAATGCCTCTTCGAGAAAATTAGCTTTGAATGTGCACCAAAATGCGAAAATCTCGCGGAATTAAATACTTCCTTTAAACACTTGTACTGAAAAATAATCGCTCAATATTAACCAAATTCGCTAAACAACTTAGGTGATTGTGTGTGTTTTGTATAATTTTTTAAAGAAATTCGTGGAATGCCTCTTCGAGAAAATTAGCCTTAAAGGCGAAAAAGGCGAAAATCTCGCGGAATTATATACCTTCTTTAAACACTTGTACTGAACAAAATAATTACTCAATATTAACCAAATTTGGTAAATATATAATTTAGGTGGTTGTGTGTATTGCATAATTTTTTTAAGAATTATCATCTGCAACGTTATATCAAATAACACGTGAGAGCTAAGGCGAACCGTGCTTACACGGCGTGTCATGGTACCAGAGTGACGTCACATAGGAGGGGGGCAAGAGGAAGGTTGTAACAGTCGGCGAGCGTCAACATCAAAGAAATGGACCAGCCCTTGTATTCTATAGCCCTGATTGCAATGGCTCTTATGGTAAGACCCAAGGTCGAGAGTTGCAAATGAGCACCGATCACGGTCCCAGAACACGTCTTGGGGTGTCATTAAAAATCATATATATATATATATATATATGTGTAGGGCCTGTATGTATGTAGTATATATATATATATATATATATATGTTTATATGTGTTCGCACTCTAGCGGCCGCATTTTAAGTCCGATTTGGTTCAGATTTTGTAGCCTACACATGTTGGTTGTCTACGTTGCTCGGGCGAGTTCGTTAGCCAAAAAATCTAACAATCGGCAGAACGTTTTTTGACCGGAAGTAACTATTTTTTGAGATTTTTCCTACGAGAATGAATTTTTTTTTGAGTTTTTCCTACAAATATAAATGTAGGATGTTATTCTGCAAATTTTGTTTTTTTACGCGACCTTATAGCTCGCTTCGTTCTCATAAAATCGATCAAAACGTAAAATACCATTGAAGTATCCGATTCAAAGCCATGTGGTGGAGTCTACCGTGGGGTTGGCGTGCGAAGCACGCAATGCATTGTGTGCTGAAGATAATTTCAATATGCGGAATGCCGTGCGAAGCACGCAATGCATTGTGTATTGAAGATTCTCCCAATACGAGGAATGACGTGCGAAGCACTCAATGCTTTGTGTATTGGAGATACTCCCAATATGCGGAATGGTGTGCGAATCATTTTGCAGCTATTCAGCACCGTCGTGAATAGACCTATTTCCCAAATTGTTGGTTGAAACCCTAAAACAAAGGCCTATAAACTGAATTTTGGAAATTTGCTCAACTCACGTCAGCGGTTCAGCTGCGTGGTCGAATTATTATTTTTATTATTGAAAATAAGTTAACAAAACCTGGTATACATCTTGTGTTGCATAACAGGACAAATTTGTTTACATATCTGAACCTTTACGGATTTGAGGGAGGTAGAGGACAATCAAAATTCTGGAAAATGATCTTGTTATCATAACATCAAAGCAGGTTATTAATATGTTGATATTAGGAACAAGTAGGTTGTACGTTATTTTCCAGATCTTTGTCCATTACTTTGAAACGAAGTAAGATATTAAGCTCTAGTTTGCACCATTGTGTTTCTCTTGTACCAAGCTTTTCAATTGTGTATTACATGACCTACCTTTATATTTGAAATTGTTAGAAAACTTATCCCCCCCCCCCCCAATCATAGAGAGTCAGATATGTCAAAATGTTCGCCCTGTTATGCTACACTAGATATATACACAGTTTTGTTAACTTATTTTCAGCAAAAAAAATAATGAGGGGGTAAAAGGGACTTTATGAATACTCTGTATATACATATATAACTTTTAATGACATCCCAAAACATGTTCTAAAGCCCATGATCGGTGCTCATTGACCTTGGGTTTCACCTTAAGAGTCAATGAAATAGCTTATCTTTCCTATGGAAATTCGCTAATAATAACCCACAAATTTGAATTTTGTTTTTTGTAAATTTTCACTTTTTTTACAAAATACGTCAATTTTTTATGGTAGGCCTTGATTTTAGGTGTTATAGACAATTGCCAAGAAATTATGGTTTTGGTGTTTTGTCAATAACTCAATAACTATCTTTGGAAATATAGAAAAGAATAAAACATAATTTTCATTTTATTAAAAAAAAATATTTTTAGCCTTCTACACTCTTTGTAAAGTTAACAGTCCAGCTCCTTCGTGATAAACAACTCCTTCGTGCTTTAAACAAAAAACATATAAACTTGAATTTGGAAATTCGCTCTACTCACATCAGCTGCGTGATCGAATTATTTAAATAGATTAAGTTTTTAGTTTTGTCTATATATATAAAATTCAATGTATGTCCGTCTGTTTGTACGTTTGTCTGTTTGTATGTTTGTCCTTTATGCGTTACCAAACCGTCCATCCGATTGCTTTGAAATTTTGCATAGTAACACAGGTTAACCCTGGGAAGGTTTTAGGCCATTTACCGAAGTCCTAGGACATTAGGGCTACGCCCCAGTGGCCCTCAAATGTTAATCTTATGGAAGGTCAATCTTAAGGAAGAAGAAGAAAGATTTCTTTTGATTTTATCAGGGGCACAAAAAACAGCTGTTCGTATGAAAACCTTAAAACAGCTGATTTTGATCAACAACTGATTTGGATCAAAAACTGAATATAATTTTAGGTTAGGCCTACAATGAACTAAAACACCAATTATTGGGCTAATTATTTAAGATAAAATAAAAGCCAAATACCACTCACTGACTGAACACTTAAAAAGAATACAATTACGTTAAAAAGACTGAAAATACCAACCACCACGGGCAACGCCATACGGGTCAGCTAGTAGTAAATAAAATCGTGAATGTATGGGAAATAATATCCTTCCAATATGTGTACGTGTGGAAGAGCTTCAAACTCGGTGCGTATTAATCTGTTTAAAAAATTAGATAAATTGAGTAATATTTTGCAAATAGAGATAACACTTGCATTTTAAGTTGTTGTTCAAATAAGATAAAATAACATTTCAACACCAGCGGTTAGGTCATTACAAGAAACAAATAAAATAATTGTAAACATAAATTTTATAATCTTGATATTATTAATTAAAATAATTTTAAATTAATACCAACAATGCCCATTGGATTTAATAGAACTAGGCTCTGGATCTATAAATCACGAATCAGCTGATATTATGATAACAAAGGAACTGCGGAATTTATGCAATCCAGACTATTTTAATCAAATAAAAAGCTGCACTAGCTACATACAATCGTTTCCTAGTCAATTAATTTAATTTTGTCAAATGTAAAAGTTGTGCGACAATTCCAGACATTTTTTGTGTTAAATTTACAGGGTGGTTCAGGAAGAAACTTTTGGTAGGTATGACATCTTTTACCCATGTACAAAAAAAATAAAAATAAAAAAGGCGGCAGTTTACAATTTTTAAACCACTATTACTAACTTTACAAAAACATTCCTTTTTCAATTACAAACATAACGGGTTTTTATTATTACTGTAACTTAAACGGTAACCGAGTTGTTGACTAAATAATTTTAAAAAAAACTATTTTTGAAGTTGTCCATAATATAAAAAATTTTGAGTTTTTAGCCAGTAACTCGCTTTTAAGATTCCAGTTTCTTCCTGAATCACACTGTATAAAAATGGGCATACCTTTTTGCTCAGTGATTACGATAAGTATAACTATATACTAGGGGAGACCCCTGCGTGCTCCGCACGCTAACCCCCGATAGAACCTTCTAAAAATATATGTTGTGTTTTATTTATAATAAAGGAGTAGGGTTAATAATAACATCAAAACCAAGTCGTACAACTCAAAACGGGCTATAAGGTCGTACAAGAAAGAAAATGTGCAGAATAATCTCATATTTACGTCATGGCACCTCGGTCTTTTGGCGTCGAATTATGGACTGCGTGTTTGCACCTCAAACTTGCGGAATGGGTTTATGGACAGTTCGATTCTCTCGCAGCGTGCATTTTAACCGAGCAATTTTGTTATTTTACGTTTTGATCTATTTTGGGAAAAACAGACGGGCTATAAGGTCGTGTAACAAAAATGGAATAATATGCAGTTTAAATCCTATAATTAATTTCTTTAAGTAATTTTAATAGCAAATAATTTTCATTTTAGTTCAAAAAATCTAAAAAAAACTTGATACTTCCGATCAAAAAAAGTGGACTTTTTTGGCTAACGAACTCGACCGAGCGACTTAGAAAACCATTGTGTGTACCATATTTGGACCGAAGTAAAATGCGGCTGTTAAGAATACGAAGACACATACATATATGTATATATAGCTTTTAATGACCCCTCAAAACTTGTTCTGGAGACATGATCGGTGCTCATTGACCACTCCCGACCTTAGGTCTCACCATGAGAGTTCCTGCAATAGCTCATCTTTCGTAGGGAAATTTAGCGAATAAACGATTTTCTAAAAAAAGTCAGCACCAGCTCCTAAATCTTTGCACTTAAAGGTTAAGAGAGAATACACAATTAACACGTTTGGAGTGGAGAACTCGTAAATCCCTACATTTTGGCTTTGTGATGGAGATAAATTTTGAAAAAGACAAAGAGTAAACAAATGTATCAATCTGAGGGAGAGAATGGCATAGCTGAACACAGATGGACGCGACGCTGATACAACTCATGTTAAAGGATATCAAGTGATCTTTCACCTTCTCTACCTTTCCCCTTCCTTTACAAACAACCCTTTTCCCTTTCCTTCCTGCTAGACTCAAATTTCATTGAAAGAGAAGAGTAAGGTTGTGCAACTTATTTAATTATTCTGATTTGATTCCTTCATGTAATTACATTAACTTTACAGTTCTCGTATACGATGCAGTCTTCAGCCATACAGGTGTATTCATAATGTATACACTATGTTAAATTATTATTTGATGCAAAAAAATCTAACTTTTCAATGGTTAGATGGTAGCTGTTGTCTACAAAAGCTATCCAGAAATATTCTGCATAGAAAATTATGGGATGCTCGAAAGGCAGGGTGACTAATTACTTGATCGTATTGTAACGGGAGATGAACATGAGTTAAGGGTCCGCTGTAGTGGCGGCCATCTTGGATTTGTATCCCGTAAGAGCAATGTTAAATTTCAAACCATTTATTTCGTTTATTTTTTATCATAAAATTGTTTGCAAGGTCTCATTTTAAGCACAATTACAATACGCATCCCTTTTGCATTATGGATTTTTTTAATGCTTTTCTTTTGTTATGTAATTGACATTTTGTAAGTACAAAGTTTGAATTTTTTCCTAACACAATAAAAAATTAAGAATGAAGAGTAATTTGCAAGCCGAATCCCAAATTGTATAAAGAATATTCAGTTTTTTTTCAGCACTCAATTACACAAAGATGGATTTATAAAACGGCTTAAAATGAGGCAAAGTCAAAGCGCTCAGCTGCAAGAAATTGCACTGTTTACATCAGGGCTCTATAACAAGGGCTATACCATTTTGATAATTTACAGTGACCCAGTATCGATCGCCTATGACGTCAAAATGCTGACACACACTAGCTGGTAACATTTCACTAATGTACGCGCAGTCGTTTACTCGCTGTTGTAACTCGATCGAAAAGCTTCAGTAAAATAAAAATGAGATATTCTTAATCTACATAAACTACGGATTCTAACAGTATAAAAACTTTTATTTTAACAGGTATTTCGAATTTTAATAATTGAAAATATTTGAGAATTATCACGGACTGACATGGAAATGTTACTAAGCGAGGAAATTTTTTATTTTGGGGTTATACACAAACTTCCAGCGGAAAAGTTGTAGCCAATGAATTGATCTAAACTATCCAAATCACCGATTTGTGATAAAATGATTAAATCATTATGAAATCGTTTTTTAAATGAGCGCGAGGAGTTGCATTGACGCCACTCCCGAAGTACAGTTGTTTCATACGGGAATACCGTTTAGACAGCATATTTCTGTATTATAAGGTAATTCTTTTAATTAAATATGAAACTAATTTTTTACGTAATTACGATTTTCTTTTTCCATCACTGATCTCTTATTTTATTTTTTTGAATGTACATAATAATGACATTATATTTTAAACGTTAACCTCCAACTTAACTTTTTGTGTCCACTTCTATAATATCATATTTTAATTATAAATTATAATTAGTTTATGTTAAAATAAAATGCTTACTTTTTTTCTAGCTGGCATAATTACCTGGGAAGAAGTGATTTACTATATTACGTTAAAATAACAATATGTAAATAAAAGTTATTCCCTAATCAAACAACTGTACTTCGGGAGTAACGGCAAGGCACCTCCTCGCGCTCATTTAAAAAACGATTTCATAATGATGTACTCATTTTATCACAAATCGGTGAATTGGATAGTTTAGATCAATTCATTGGCTACAACTTTCCCGCTGAAAGTTTGTTTTTAACATAAAAATAAAAAATTTCCTCGCTTAGTAACTTTTCCATGTCAGTCAGTGATAATTCTCAAATATTTTCAATTATTAAAATTCGAAATACCTGTTAAAATAAAAGTTGTTTATACTGTTAGAATCCGTAGTTTATGTAGATTAAGACTATCTAAGTTTTATTTTACTGAAGCTTTTCCGTCGAGTTACAACAGCGAGTAAACGACTGCGCGCACAAGGAGTCCAATTGCTCTAGAATTGCAGTTATCAGCACAGTGACGTCAGACTGAAACTGCGGCACAGTGCCGAGATCAAAGAAACGGTTTAGCCCTTGTTATAGAGCCCTGGTTTACATACGGTTATAGAGAGAAGCGCTTGCGTTTCCGGTTACTTTCTCGTTTACAGGAGCAGACCCTTAAGGCTCGGCAGGCGTGAACAAATATTTCTGAATTGACCGCAGCTCTCAAGTGGTAGAGCTGTGCACTACTAGCCAATGCTAGTATGTGTAACAGATATCTGCGTGAGTCCTGGCACTAGGGCCTCGCCAGACGGAGGCGGGGACGGAGGCGTGGGGAAAGGGCGTAAGTGGAGAAAAAAAAAACATTTTCCCACACCGCTTCATAATTTAACTCATCCTCCGAACGAACTAGTGGATGTTTACGTCGCCCAACACATTCACTGCTACACAAATTTCGTATTTCCTACGCTAGGAGCTGACCTTTTATTTTTTATATTTATAGCCTAAATGAGTAGAAATGATTTTATTTTTGAACCTTTGTACGTAATAATCACTAATATTTTAATATCACCACATAGGCGTAAAATTGGCGTGCGAAGCACGCAATGCACTGTGTATTGAAAATACTCCCAATACGGGGGTTGGAGTGAGAAGCACGTAATGCACTGTGTATTGAAAATACTTCCAATACGGGGGTTGGCGTGCGAAGCACGCAATACATTGTGTATTGAAAATACTTCCAATACGGGGGTTGGCGTGCGAAGCATGCAATGCACTGTGTATTGAAAATACTTCCAATACGGGGGTTGGCGTGCGAAGCATGCAATGCACTGTGTATTGAAAATACTCCCAATACGGGGGTTGGCGTGCGAAGCACGCAATGCACTGTGTATTGAAAATACTCCCAATACGGGGGTTGGCGTGCGAAGCACGCAATGCACTGTGCGCCGGCCGCTTCTCATAGTGTTCAGTGTCAAGCTCACGTGTGCGTCCTTAGCAGTGAACGTGTTAAACAGAGATGTACCGGGTACTGATGTTTTTTAGTCAGGTTAGTAGCAGTTTGCTCAAGCGCCAGCATTCGCGCCGGTATCTGTACGTTTCATTCTTCCGCTAACACATATAGGGCAACTTCATAAAGATAGAAACTAGAGGGTTACATATGTAACCCTGACTGTAAACGTACTGAAATGAGCATCCGTGACAACGTGTGTGAGCATGTGTTATGAAATACAGCTTTCTATCAGGCATTCAAAATTAACAGATATATTATTTTTCTAGTATTCCTTCGTGAGTAGTTGATGTGATAACGACCAGAGTGCAGGCCAAACAGTCGAATACGAACACAAATTCGGCGCGTACATGCTTCCACAATAAAGCGGAATTTGTAGTCATAAATTTATTGAAATTAGTTTTATTTGAAAGGTAATTAAACTTCGAATGTGGTGTGAGCTTTTTACAATGTTGATATTTGCTTTATTGAATAAGAAGAGAAATCGCAAACTTTCATATGAGTTACGTCAAAGAACAAATTTAGTTAAAAACAATCTTAAAAAACTAGATATCCACATTCGGACTGTCCTTATCTTTAAATTGACAAATTCAGAATAATTTTCTGTTCATTATTACTTTCTCTATAGTATAGAGAAAGTATAGTGATCGCAAAAAAATCGATCTTGAGATTTTTGTGGAAATATCCGTTTTGGGACCCCCTGAGTCCAAAAAAGTGGTTTTTACAAAATGTCTGTCTATATGTCTGTATGTATGTCTGTATGTATACAAAGCTAGAGAGAAAACTATTCTATCGATTTCAACCAAATTTGCACCAGACATGTCCAGTACGTCTGTATAGGTGCACGAAAAAGGGTTTTAAACAATTTAAAAAAACAACCCCCTTTTTGGCCAAAAAACCCCCAAAAAATCAGTTATTATTTTTTTTATAAAAAAAACGGCTCTAACGATTTTGATAAAATTTGGCTTATTTGTAGCCTTTAATGTGCCCTACCCTATAAAAAAACCCGCATCTTTCTAAAAATTCTCGTTTAGCTAATAATAAAAATAATATCTGATTTTTGGGGGTTTTTTGGCCATAAACGGGGTTGTTTTTCAAAACATTTTTACGTGCATCTATAAAGACCTAATTGACGTATTTGGTGCAAATTTGTTCGAAATCGATCGAATAGATTTCTCTCTAGATAATAATAATAATATTTATTAGTTAATCTCCAACTTTAATAAAAGTATACACAGCTAGAGGGAAAACTATTCGATCGATTTCAACCAAATTTGCACCAGACATGTCCAGTAGGCCTGTATAGATGCACGAAAAAAGGTTTTGAAAATTCTTGAAAAACAACCCCCTTTTTGGCCAAAAAACCCCCCATAGTTAATCTCCAACTTAAATAAAAAACTCTCCTACCCCACCCTACAAGTCACAGTGAATCTGTTTAGTAATTTAAATGTGTTTGTGAGAAAGTATGTGCCAGTTCCTAGTACCGTTTATTACTATAGTGATCCTATTAAGCGTTTAAAATTGCTCTTATGGGAGTTGACATACAATGGTGTCTGGGTCTGCCGAGCCTTAAGTGTGTGAATTATAAAACAAAAAACCAAATCAAATTTTTTTTAAATTCCTTGAAACTTTATCAGGGAGAAAATTTACTTTTTTTAGATAGAAAAGAAGAACTACGGTCGATTTATGGAGCAGGGGGGTAGCAACGAGTACCAAATTACAGAAATAAACGTTACACCACAATGGGCAGCGTATTACAAGTGCTTAAAACAATAAACTAATGAATCTTTAATGGCTTTCACATTAAGCACAAGCCTAGGCCACGCCCTTATTTGTTTAAGGACGAGTTAAAATTCTATGAAGAAAATAAAGAATGCTAATCCTAGTTCTGTTGTTCGTGCAATTATAAAACTTACCATTTTACAGTCTCTTTCAATATTAACAAGCCATAGTCGTTTCTTACCTGCAAAATAAGATATTTTTCAATAAGTTAAACTATTTATTTCAACAATATTTATTACAAAGGCAAAAATGTTAAATAATTACAAAAAAATACTATATTAAATTAAATTGAAAAAGCGATGATTATAAAACTATCGTAAACACGAATGGATCAGACTTTCGTCCCATTTTGCAGAAACGATTTACCACCCTCTGGTACACGCAAACCTAGCCTACCACTTCAAATCTCCTGACATTCTGCCATAAACTAGTAATGTGGAAAATAAGGTTAAAATTAATTCGACCACGCAGCTGAACCGTTGACGTGTCTTAAAAGAATTTCTAAAATTACGTTTATATGTTTTCAGATTTGAACTATTTGGGAAATTGGTCTACTTACGAAGGATTTCAATAGCTGCCTGCGTCTACGAAATATATTAGTAGAATTTGTAAACATTATATAGTTTACATGAGCACTGTATAATTTTTTTATCAGTTCAAAGAGGCAATAACTTAATAGCAATTTTAGGATTCCTAGGATAATGGGCTGCTTCGCTCGCAGTGGGAAAACTCGATTTGGATGCTACACCTCGGCTTACCACTTTGGGATATGAGCTGTTTCGCTTCGTTCGTAGTGGGAAAGCTCGTTTTTGAATGTGCACTTCACCCTCCACCCCTGGTCCACGCGCTGTATTGTTTCGCTCATACCAGACAAATTCACTTGCACCTCGACCTTAAGGCCTCGGATTACGGACAGTTTCGCTTTGCTCGCAGCGGACAAAGCCGTTGGCCTCGGCCCCCCCCCCCCCCCCCCCCGTGGATTTAAACAGAGTACTTTTATGGAATTTTACGTTTTGATCGATTTTGGGGGGGGGGGGGACCAGACGGGCTATAAGGTAGAGTAAACAAATTTGCAGAATAACATCATATATTTTAGATAAAATCCCAAAAAGTTTTATTTAGTACGAAAAATCTCAAAAAAAAGTTAACGAACAACGAATCCGGAAGAAGGGTATAATACTTTAAAACGCACTATAAGTGTCAATGGTAAATATAAAGTAAGAAACAGAAGTGTTGGCGTGCAAGCTCATAGTTTACCACAAACACTGACATGTTGGTGGCTGTGTGCGTGTTGTAAGCGACTGTCGACTGTAAAGCCAACATCCCAAGCAGGATTAATCATGTTGGCCAAGATTAGGTTCCAATATGCTTAACCATGTTATGCTATGTTTTTATGGGTCCTTAAAGAAATAGTACTAACAATTAAATTGTAAAACACCATTAAAATAAGTATTAGGCCTAGTATATTTCATCACTAGTACCTAAAGTGAATGTTTATGGTGCGAGTTATGAACGATACTTTTTACCTTACTGCAATAGACTCACACGAACACTTAAGGGTCGGCTCTAGTAAAACAGAAAGCAACCTGCGACTCTAGCGTAGCGGCGGTAGGTTACGCGGACATTGCTCATCCTAAATCCATTTAAAACCCGAAATTGTTCAAATAGCGTTTTTTTAAAAATACCAAACTCTTGGGGACAAAATTCTTCATCCGAATGGCTTGATAATTTTTCGCTATAATTAATAGTTACATCGTAAAAAAATATTTAAAGTCACCCTATAGCGGCGGTAGGTTACACGGACATTGCTCAGCCTAAATCCATTTAAAACCCGCAATTGTTCAAATAGTGTTTTCAAAAAAATACCAAACTCTTGGGGACGAAATTCTTCATGCAAATGGCTTGGTACTTTTTCGCTATAACTAATAGTGACAACATAAAAAATTATTAAAAATTAATTTTTTAAATTGTTAATAAATATTAAACAAAACGTTTTTCTTAATTTTGGAAAAGCCATTTGCATGCGTATTGGCCATAGCTTTAAAATGACATATCGTTCATAATTATCCGATCAAAAATAAAGGAAAAATATGGATTTTAATTTAACATTGGTCTTATGGAGTGTCAACCAACATGGCCGACAGCTAGAGCCGACCCTTAAGTTATTTAAAATAAATAGTAAAATCTGATGCCAACGGGAAGAATGAACACCTTGTAAACACAGATCAAGTAAAGTAGGTTAAAAATGGGAATTCCCCAATATTAATCTTGCTGATTTATATCTACCTTGCACCTTATTTTAACCAAACTAAATATCATCAACTAGTTGAAGCATTACAACCAAATCGCAAATAAGGTATCACTGATCTTGCAACTAAGTTTGTTTCTTGAAAATCTGAACACGTTTCATTTTTCATAAAAAAAAAACATACTTCTGCGATATTTTGAACTTTGCATCCATCCTATCATGACAGGTTATCTTTACAACTCAAGTTCAGGATATTGAAACATTATGAATCACATTTATTTACAACTTTGGTTACAACACTAACAAGTACAAAGTTCATCGTAAAACATCAGATACGGTAATCACTTTAACTTTATTTTAAATAATTATATTTTAGTGTTAACATCTGCGATTGGTAATACCTGAACTACTGAAAGCAATTACCAATCAATTTGGTTCAATTTTAATTATTTACTCCTATTATATACTGTACTTTGTTTTATTGTAAATAAAAATGAGCTCTGTGTAAGGGTAATAATTTAGATCAAGCAGCTGAACCGTTGACGTGAGTTGAGCAAATCTCCAAAAATTAAGTGTAAATCTATTTATGGTTTCAACCAACTACTGGAAATTGGTCTATTTTACGAAGGCCCTGAATAGCTGCATGCGTGTACGAAAGTGTACGAAATGTGTTAGTAGAATTTGTTTGTGTCTCAGCCTCCAGCCCCGGCTCACAAGGATTTGAACCGGATACAATTAATTTATTTTACGTTTTGATCAATTTTGGGAGAACCACGTTTGTTCGCACTCTAACGGCCGCATTTTAAGATCGATTTGATCCAAATTTGATACACACGTGGGGGTTTCCGTTCGGACGAGAGTTCGTTAGTCAAACGATTCCAACAACCGGAGCACGTTTTTTGACAGGAATCTTTTGGAAATTTTTCGTGCTAGAATAAAACATTTTTGGGTTTTATTAACAAAAAATAAATCTAGGAGATTATACTGCGCATTTTGTTTTTTTACGCGACCTTAAAGCTCTTCTGGTTCCCCAAAATCGGTTAAAACATAAAAGAACCCTGTTTAAATCCTCGTGGGGGATTTTACCGTGGTGGCACCTTCTGATCCGAGGCCGACGGCTGGGAGGCAAACTTGCAAAGAGCAGTCCATAATCCGAGAGCGCAAAGCGAGTTTTTCCGCTGCGAGCGCAACGAAGCACCGCGTAATCCGAGAGGTGGAGGCTGAGGTGCAAACAAATTCGACTAACACATTTCGGACACGCAGGCAGTTTTTCAATGCTGACCAATTTCCCAAATCGTTGGTTAAAATCCTAAAACATATAAACTTAATTTTGAAAATTCGCAGAACTTATATCAGAATTATAATTTTGAAAATTCGCAGAACTTATATCAGAATTATAATTTTGAAAATTCGAAGAACTTATATCAGAATTATAATTTTGAAAATTCGCAGAACTTATATCAGAATTATAATTTTGAAAATTCGCAGAACTTATATCAGAATTATTACTTTCTCACTATACTATAGTATAGAGAAGAAAGTATAGTGTTCGCAAAAAAAATCGGTGTTGAGATTTTTGTGAAAATATCCGTTTTGGGACCCCCTGAATCCAAAAAAGTGGTTTTTACAAAATTTCAGTCTGTATGTCTATGTATACAAAGCTAGAGAGAAAACTATGCAATCGATTTCGAACAAATTTGCACCAGACATGTCGATTAGACCTGTATAGATGCACGAAAAAAGGTTTAGAAAAATGTTGGAAAACAATCCCCTTTTCGGCCAAAAACCCCCCAAAAAATCAGTTATTATTTTTTTTTTATAAAACGACGGCTCTAACGAGTTTGATCAAATTTGGCTTATTTGTAGCCCTTAATGTACCCTACCATATTAAAAAAAAAGAATCTTTCTAAAAATTCTCTTTAGATAATAATAATAATAATAACAGATTTTTGGGTTTTTGGCCGAAAAGGGGGTTGTTTTTCAAAATTTTTCAAAACCTTTTTTTCGTGCATCTATACAGGCCTAATTGACGTGTTTGGTGCAAATTTGTTCGAAATCGATCGAATAGTTTTCTCTCTAGCTAATAATAATAATATTTATTAGTTAATCTCCTACTTTAGTATCACCTCTCCTACCCCTCCTACAAAATTATGAAGTCACAGTGAATCTGATTAATAAATTAAATATGTTTGTGAGAAAGTATGTGCCAGTTCCTGGTACCGTTTATTTTTATTTGTACTAAACATTAGTTCCAAAATTCACAGTAAAATATTTCTAACTGTTAGAACATATGCGGGTTGGCTAGCTATTAACTATGCAAATTTTGACTACAGCTTCTGTATCTGCTCCAGAGGAAAACACCTGTGACAGACATGAGGGGGATGGTAAACGAGTGATCCTATAATAAAGTAGTGCTTTTTAACCTTCTTGAATATGCGAACTTTACAGGGGAAAAACCGGGCGCCCCCCCCCCCCCGCACGTAATAAAATTTAATCAGTGATACAAATAAGATATATTTGGCGCGGTTCGGCGGGGAGGGGGGAGATTAACCAAAGAATTAATCTAAATTTAATATCCCCCTCATTTTTCATTAAATACTTTACAGTAATTATTAAAAATTGTAATATACAGGGTGTTTCGCGAGAAGTTGGGACATGCGCTAGAAGAGACGAACCTATCCAGAGGGCCTACCACCAGCGCCCGCTCTTAACTCTTAACATAGACAAGTCTGGGTGTCAATAAACTACTATCATCAGTGACACAACCCCACGGGGCCAACCGCAATTGCAAAGGTACTGGAGTTGCCTCCAGTAGCCCCCCCCCCCCCCCCGAACCAGTGGTATCAGTATGCACATCTGCATAAAGGCCAAGACTGGTCCCTGGCCCGCCAAACAAGTCCAGCTACGGTTTTGGAGTCCCCTTCATGCCACCGAACCACCCTGTGTATCCAGCAACAATCCATATCTCCTGGAAGCCGTCCCATGCCCTGCAAGAAGCACTGTTACCAGCACCCCAAGCAGGTCCTCGTTGAAGGCAAGGTTTCGCAAGTAACCCAAGTGACGGCGAACGAGTAACCGGCAGGCAGCAATTA
>JAGFPH010002219.1:0-21083 GCA_018207615.1 Philaenus spumarius
GTTTAGAAAATCGTGTTTTAAGCATTTCCAGGTTTTCGGGTTGCAAGCCTTTTTTAAAACCGCTATAGCAGAAAAACTATCAAACGAAACGTCATGATTTTTTCACACAAAAAAGACAAAGTCCATATCTTCATTTACTTTTTTCTCCAAAAAGATATCTCTTATAGATTCCGAGATATAAGCCAGAGAAAACAGGTGTTTTTCGCAATTTAGAATACATTAGCAGCATTTATGATACTTTTTCTATGTACCTTGTAAGAAATAAATGTAAATTTTTTCCGCTCACTAAGTTTAAGGAAAATATAACAATAAATTTTTATTGTTTTAGGGGTTGTTATCACATTTTCACCCCTTATCAGCCCAAGACAAAATCCAGATCTAATTTACTTTTTCTATGTAACTTGTAAGAAATAAATGTAAAAATTTCAGCTCTGTAGCTTTAAGGAAATTATAAGAATTAATAATGCAAACAAACAAATGTTACCTCTTTATAATATTATTGTATAGATAAAGATGGGTTTGTAGTTTTTGAACAAAACCAATATTTTTTAATTATTTAGCTTTTTGTGAATTCCAAAATTACTTTTCTTAAATAACCAATATAAAAATATTTAAATAAAAATATGTACATCAAAAGTCGTGGAATTCAAAAGAGAATATTCACTGAAAAGCTTTTATTAACCAAAGATAAAACAATTTTTTTTTTAATTTAGAAAATGGTACGGTACCCCTTGCAACATTTAAAATTTAACTTTGGTTTTGTTACATTAAAATAAACAATTCCAGATAAAAGAAATCATTTAAAAAAATATCTTTTACACTGATTATTTGAAAAGTTCAGGTAGACATATAGTTTTAAGTCTTAAGGTAATCAATTACACTTAATAATGAGGTTTATATTTTTTATTTCATCTATAAATTCGATTTCAAATAAAATACTATGGTTACACAAGTGTATGTAATGTTAACATATTTGTATCATAAAATAAATACTAAATGCATTACAACCTAATATCAAAGCAGGATATATTTTCATAAAAGTTCCACTGGAAATTAAATACTGAAAATTAATGATAAAGATTTTCAGTGTGCTTTTAAAAAGCCAAGCAAAATGACAAAAAGAAATACAATAAAGTTTAATTTAATAATATATTACACTTTGACTTAACACAAATAAAAACAGGAAAATACCTAATCTAATAAAATACTCACTGTGACTTTTTTTAAATAAGTTAAGCTGAATTATTATAAAATCACTGTTGCTAAAGCTTTTAAGGTTAATAATATTTCACAATCATGATTAGTTCCATCCCATTTAACTAAAGTAATAACTTATTATAACAAAAACAAGATTCAATTAAGAGCAGTTGATGTAAGAACAGCGACCCCTCGTTCGTAAAAGCTATGATGATCCTGTCCAGGTGCGATGTTCAAGTCTACAGTAAATAACAGTTCGGTGCGTGTCGAATTGAGATAAACAGGAAGTGATAACTTTCCTTGGCGGACATCAGCTCCAGGAGTAGCCCTGTAAAATATAATTACTAATTTTAATAGAAGTGGGACGATTAAAAATGCATAAAAACAAGTTTAGCATGTAAGATAATACTACTCTCACTGTCACTAACTCAACTCGGGAGGCTAGTTTTAAAATCATCAGCTACAAGGATAGGAATAATAATTTCTTTATCCCTATAATTGTGTTTATAACAATTTCTATAAGTCTTAGCGTAGTTGAAATTAACCTTCCTACTCTCCCATACATTTCTAATGGTCTCATCCACTACATATTCCTATGCTTGTGCTATATCCTCTCCTATAAAGTTTGCTTGTGGTTCTCAATTCTTTCACACCTGGTCTGAATGATCTGGCCAGTTTATTAATTTAAAAATATAAGTTAAACGCGAGCGATGAAAGAAATCAATAATTTTATATTAAGTGATTTAGTATTGATTTTAAGAATTTGTACTGGTATCAGTAGAAGAATCAGTTCTAAAACTAACATTCAATTACGTAACTTTAATAAACTCATTAAAACCGATACCATTTTCATGTTATGTAATCAAATCTAGCCCTGACCCATTCCCAAAACCGGCCTTGTTCTCATTATATTTTTAATTTTGGTAATTTTGTAGTCTCTTACAATTTTTATTTATCACTTTCAAAACTGAACAAATTGTTTATCTTAACCCCAACAAACTTTTTTTATAGAACAAGAGATTTAATTTTAAGCAATTGTAGGAACTCTCAATACATTATTCCAAAGAAGAATTCTATACAGGTTCCTTTTATGCGCAAGGAATTACTTGCGGATGGTATCTCGAGACTTTTTTGCCAATCATGTTCCTTCTATATATATATATTTTACAATTTTCAAGACTGAAAGTGAATGAAAAAGTAATTAGAAAGAGGAAAGTCCCAATGTTTAAAGTTTCAATGAATTTAAAACAAAATTAGCGATAAAGGTGACCAAACCAAAGCCTCCCCACCACTGCGACCCAATAGGATCTTTTGTGGTATGATTTTCCCTTTAGTGATCATTCCAGATCCTTCTCAGGCCTCTTATGAAACCAAGGAGGGTCTTGGAATCAACACCACGGACGTCTTCCGAGTACCGTAAATCTGCTGCACACAAGAGCCTAGAGCACAGCAGGTGTTGAGTCGATTTAATCTCAAGGGAGCAGAATCGACAGGAGTCTTTATGTATCGTTGAAAAGGAAAAAACAATGGAATTTCATAGAATACAAAGTAAAACAAAAATACATTGGTAAAATAACAATGCTTGGGCTACTTTCAGATTATCAACTTCCTCATCAACAAAAACTCATCAATCACAGTTTATCATGTTTTAGTTAACCTCATGGACTGTGTGACAGTTTTCTTTAACAAACTTACCGTGTCCAGCGTAGAAGTGTCATGGGCAGGTCCATCATGATCGTAGAAGTAAGGAGAAGCTGGTTGTTGCGGCATTGTGCGCCTTGAAGTTTTAAGCCTGTAACACAAAATAAGAATGTTAATTAGGAGAAGCTAATTTTATGGTTTCTGAACGTAACTAATTAAAAATTTTTTCCCAAACTTAGTCTTGTGTTGTCAACATTTAATACTGTACTTTTGTAAAATAGGCTCCAGGTATTAGTGTAGCACTCATAATTTTACAATACCTTGAATTATCATGTGAAAAGTTTTTTTTATATTTTGAAATATTGAATATATAAATTTGTTTAATCTTTTAAAATTTTCTTTGATAATTTATATTTCAATTAATTTGCCTTCACTGAAATACTTATATGTTCTTGTAATAACTTATCACAAAGAATAAATACTCACTCTCTTTAAATAATAACAATAAAAAAATCTTTAATTATTCAATAATTATAATTAACAATTTATATTTGAAATATTGTCTGTAATCCCTTTACTGAGTGTTCATATAGTTTATATGGGATTATCAATTAAGAATTATTTGTAGGCTATTTGGATTTATAATTCTACAACAAAGTTCACTTAGACTCACACATAAATACAAACTCTTTAAACAAATAAATTATATATAGCTTGTTCAGATATTATTAATGTTATAATTGTTAATTTGATCTCGGGCTAGGGGTTTCGGCCGGATCCATCCACATTTATTTAAATATTAAGGTTAATTGTAAATTATATATATATATCTTAGACTAATTATTATTTATTTAAATTTAATGAGAACATAGAGTAATGATGATGATTTTAGAAAGAAAGTTCGAAAGTCTTAATATTAATTGTTCGTTGCACAAAATTTTCACTATAGGCCTAAAGGTTTTTTATGTGAATTTGGTTTCTTTGGTTATAAAGTCAGATATGTTTGTATTAAAATGGTTTTATCTCACCAAAATTTGTTGTCTTGATTCTCATAAGGATGTATCATTGTTTTAAGGTCACTGCAAGATATAGCATAGATATTCGGCACAAAATATGTACGTCAATACTGTTCAATGGTTATTTTTGCACTAAAATTAAATTGTACCTTTTTTTTTAGACCATTGTTCTCCACGGGGTTTACATATAATCTCGTCACCAAAATCTCTGTCCCAGCTGATTTAGCCTACATATGTTTAAAATGTATACAATATCTGATGCTTGAACATGGTTTATGATATGATACTTACATTATTATTATTTTTTTTTTTGTTGTATATTTTATTTTATTCTATCTAATTATTCTTTAGTTTTAAATTATTTTTTAAGAAACAAACTCTTATTTTATGCCTGAATTATTAATTTGAATATAGCGGCTCGTAATGTCGTCAACCAATCAGAAGTGTGCTGGAGGCGGGGCTATTTTCGTGTGTCGTTGAATTAGCGAAATTTCGTAGATCCGTCCTCTTTACATGCTTCGCGTTTAAATAAATGAATTTTTATTAAAATTATGAAATGTACGTTTGAAAGATAATTTAGTTCTACAGCCCACAAGATGTATCAATATTTTATGATAATTTACTTTCATGTTTTATTCGTGTCGAATCGGTTGGGTTGTAGGCTTAATGTTGATTTTCTTATCCAGTGTCGTGTATGTCACTTGTTTATTTAGTTATTTTTTTAATGGTTTTGGTTTGTGTTTCGGGCCTTTTGTGATAAATGGTAAACATATTATAGTTAATATAGGCCAAATTTTCTTTTATCAATTTTTTTTTCACATGGGACTTTATAATATTCTTATATTTCTAATGCTAAATTGAGTTGGCGAGTATCGTGGATATATCGCGTTGGCGCTATGGATTTCGTGTAGGCCGAGATTAGTTTAATTAATAATTTACGACATAAGTACTGAACTGTTTCACATGTTACAACAGTCACCTTAATTATAAAACAAGCAGCCTCTTATAGTAATCTTTTCAAGGTCATATAATCTTTAAAAATCAATATTTTCAATTTTCTTGATCCCAAAATACTTTAATGTATCCACAAAAAATAACATGAATGAACAGTTATTCTTCACGTTAGAATTATCCTCTTACCTATAACACCAAAACTGCATTCATCCATAGATTCCACAGAGTCTGTTATGGTGACATCTAGCATGAGCTCTTCCAGAGACCAGCTGTTTGCTTGAGCTATACATTGTCTTGTAGCTGTGATATAAGCCTCGGGATTCAGCAGACCACCTAACCACACTGGGATTGTCTGTGAATAGAATAACAATTGTTAAGCGCGTCAATACTTTGTGATACAGTAGACATCAAGGAATTACATAGTGAAAGGAGCAATGATATTCTCATACATTCAGCTGTCTGCTGTTTCCCATTTAAAATCAGCTGAGTGAACAATGTGAACAACAGTTTGCTGTTTTACAACATTAAAGCTTCCTGCGTAAAGATCATCTGATTGGCAGGGCTACCATGCAGAGAAAGAAAAGCGTAAGTTTTAAGTTTAATGGCTGAATATAACTTAACAGTAGAACCTCGGTTATTCAAGTTTCCAGATTAACCGAGGAAAAAAAAAAACATTTGTCAAAATCAATTCAGAATTAAAATAATTCACAGCTTGAGAGGATTTCTCAATAAGAGAATTTTTAATACAAACTTTTGTGTTAAATTAAACCGAAAGAAAACAAAACTGTCGTTTGCCTTGTACATCCTGAAAACATTTCCGCTCCCTACCCAACACAATAGTATGGTGATCTTTAGCGGACGGGTAGTATAGTGAATGACAAACCGGTCTTGGGCCTGTTTACACTCCCCTCCTTGCGGCATCGTATTTAGGACTTACCATCCATTTCCACGAGTTGTTTCTTCCCCCTGCTACTGTATTTTGCTGTATTTTGTTCTTTTGTATTTAGTCAGTGTCGCTGATAAACTTTGTGAATGAGAATGTCATTATGAATGAAAAGCAAAAGCGTGTTGTTTTATCTTTAAATAAAAAAATGTAAAGCAATTAAACGATTAGATGGAGGTGATTCAATAAGAAAAGTTTCAAGTGATTTAGGTGTTGGGGAAGTGACTGTCGGGGATTGGAGACGAAATAGCTCGGAAATTCAAAAGTGGGTATCTCAACGGTATTCAAATAAAGAAGAGGCTAGACAATCAATTAAAAAAAGTGAGCATGAAAAGACTTCAGAGGCATTTTTTTTTTTTTTTTATTACAGTAGCTTACAGTATCCAATTTCTTTCATTAGAGTACATAACCAAACCTTCTTTGTTTATTTAAAACTAAATTATTTAAATCCAAATAAAATAGATTTTGAAGTAAGTATGGCTCCAAGTCAGCCTATAAGGATGTAAATGACGCGGGAACTCGCACTTCAATGGTTTTCTCACGGTAGTATTATCCCAGTTTTTGGTTATCCGAGGTCTGTCCGGTCCCAATTATCTCAGATTCAACATTAAACAACATTCAATAAGTTGAACAATTGTAACGAGTTACCGAACTCGGTTACCTTAATGTACCAGACAGCTGGACTAGTTGCGCGCATGCGCGTCAGAACCGACCTTGCAGCTTGACATTGAATTCCAAATCAGTGTAGTTCCAAGTACCGACCTATCAACTAGACGTAAGGTGCAGGTGAAACGTCCGTCGGTGACGAAGTTCTACGCTCACTGTAATCTTTCCTTATTATGCCATAAGCAAACCCATTAACATTTAATTATAATCGGTAATCGCGGAACGTGAGAATATAACCAATCGCGCACTCGTAATAAATATTAAGCGGTAATAAGTTCGGTTCGGTTGGAAGCCTATCGTGTACAAATGGTGACTAGTGATTTAGTGAAAGTTAAAGTGTATTAGTTTAGATATATATTAATTAATTAAGCGCTTGTTAAAAGCTGGGAGAGTCGGATTTGCAGGGTACGGCTGAAGGCAATCGGTTAAATTAGGGTTGGTGATTAATAAATTTGGTCTGGGTGTGCGGCTATGGTCCATTTGCACCGACAGTTCCAGTCACGTCTTCCAAAAATTTACTAACTCGGTGCAAATACACGCTGACTAGTGATTCCCAATAAGATCAAAAGGGATAACTGGTACAGTAAGTGGTAACAGAAGCGAGGTTACGTCCCGGAATAATTAATTTTTATTTATAAATTTCCATCGATATTAACCCTAATAAGCAACTTTATTCATGTCCGACTTTGTAGATTAACCATAGCATACCTGTCTATTACCATATACGTCACTTCCGCCGGTAAAAACCACGTTTCTTATTTTTTGCAAACTAGTCACCATACTAAATTTTTGTAATTAATCTTTTACTGTATAACTAACCGAACTAATCTTTTTAATAATAAATTTTATCAACGAATATCATAATATTAATTATACACGTTTGCCGTTAAATTTTGCCTTATATTAATTTCTACACCTAGTCCCATTTAGTGTGAGTCATAAGGTTGGTATGGTGTTTCTTTTGTTTATGATTCCTGCTTTATTGGTGAGTACATGAATTATTATTATTATATTATAATAAGCAGTGCCTTATTTTATTCATATTTGGGAGTCAAATTACTGAACTGAGAGTCTACCAAAAAGAACTTTAAGTGACCTAACCTCTCAAAGAAAGTTTGATGTACACATAAACATCCAGTGACACTGAATATTGTTTAATAGGCCTAACCAATTTAAGATTACCTTTGGTAAAACGTACTTTGTGTTTTGTTACATAACAACACCCTAACCAATAAACTATAAACATACCAATCTATATAATTTCATTGCAAAATTTATAAACATAATACATTTAGGCCTAGCCTGCACCAGTCTGTATACAATAGTTGCACCACATCACACATAATTTACCCACATATATAGTGTTATTTACAACATTTAGTCTGTCAAATCACCAAGTTCATATAGTGAATGTGTAACCTGGCCTTTTATAAACTTTTCTACCAAAATAATTAATTCATAGTATAACAAATAACTCAGCTCTGACAGTCTTAAAATATTATATCTGTCAACAACAACCCAATTTTGTGTCTCTTTGTCAGTGATTGTGCTGGATAATAATTTACTTGCTATTTTTCTAATAGTAATCCTTTTTTTCATTGAAAATATTGTTACTGTTACAATACTTTAGGATAAAACACACATTAATGATACAGAATTATAGCCTACCATGTTTGTGTCATACAACTGACAGCTGATAGTACTGTTTCTTAGTTTGGCCATCCAAACAATATATATTTTACAGTGTTAGTGATATTGTCCAGTTACTTTGCATATTTCAGTGTTTCATAGGTAAAATAGGTGTTAATAATTTTTAGGCCTAGTCTAATATACTACAGTCCTTGTAATATATTGTCTGATAACTACTCATGTTGCATTGATAGGATAGTTCTGCCAATTGTGCATGTTGAAATGGTATTCAATATAGCATAGTGCTGGAAATACTTCAATAATTTTGTCAATACTGTTTGATAGTATTACAGGTGACGTAATTTTACATAAATTATTCAAAATATATACACCTTTTAGCCATTTCAGACCACATATGGCATACACCTGGTAGTTAACAGTGATACAATATCTTGTACTACACATTGGCCTATAACCTACAAACATAACAGCTTGTTCATTACAACGCAGTGATAGACACATTAGGGCTATACTCAGATACTTAAACACATATAGCCTAACTATTTTCCCTTTTTAGAAATCTAAATCTTATTTCTAATTCAACTGAATTGTAACACTGACATTTAAATCAAAACTGTATTACAACATTACAGCAAATTACAGTACTTTCAAAAAACATTGACTAATTTAATTAATCTTAAACAATTTTGAAATAGTTAAACCATACTTAACCTAATTCTCTACTTATAGATAAGATATTTCTGTACAATGAATTCAATCAATGATCACATTATTATAATTCTACAGCCTCAATATTAATAATATTACAAAAATAGTTTCAAATAATATTCAATAATTTTAAAACAAAAATAATTCCAAATAAAATAATGATTTTGTTACACCTTAACAATTGACCCAAAGTAAATGCACATTAAATATTGTTCAATTTAACCAATAAATAAGCTACAACAGTTATTATTAAGCTTATTACCCATAAATAGGTTGATTACAGCATATTATTTAGCCAAGGTATTGAAACGTCCCGGACATCTGGAGCTACGATATAAGTAACCGAACGCAGGTAAATTGTTTTGTGTGTTTATAATCTATCGTTTACAGGTATTATACTGCTATATATTCTTTACTTTTGCAAATTATTACCTTCATATTTAATTCAATTCCTACAAGCCTACCCGGCCTTTCCATTTTCAGATTGAGCTGGTGATTGCAAATAAATAATTGTCTATTTTCGTATTTTGTTGTTTTCAGAACAGTTTTTAGGTATTTACGTCCCTCGGAATTGCAGCTAATTCATCAAATAAATATCACAGCCTACAACATTTAATAAATCTTTATATATTTTAAATAACGCCAAACTTTTATATAATTTTAGTAAATACTTTATATAAAACAATAGTTCAAAACAAATTTAACTCAATAAATAGTTTTCGTCCTAGATCAATAATAGTAACTGACAATATAGTTTATAATAACTTTGCTCCGGATTGATTATTTCTCAAAACTATAGCCACACCTTGACAACCATATAGCCTATAGCAAATAAATAATAGTTAAAGAATTTAAAAATCAATCAAATATTGATAATGGAACACCAGACTCATACACAAACCAAACCGACTATATGATTACTGACATTGATTGGGAACTCGAAGTACCAAAACCGTTCCCCTTTCCCATTAATATTATACCACCGCACAGGAAATGGATCGCCAAGTTGAATGTATTCCAAGCCAACCGGTTGTTAACTTTTTGGGGTCTCACACCGGATATTTCTTTAGACGTAAATAGAAGGCGTATTCGTGAGCAGTTAGATTCGCACCTAGATAACTTGTACCAACCACCAATAACAAGTGTACAAACTTTACCGAAAAATAATAGGTCCAAAGAATTTACTTTTTTACACGAACCCCAACAATTGACAGCATTACAACTCACAGCTGCTAAAATGATTGACGAAATAGGGCTTTTCAACGACCAACCATCAAATCAGAATTTAGATATACTAATAAAGCTCAACCGCATTGCAACACTTCACCAATATTGCGATAAACTTATTTTACTACAATTAATACCAAATTCTAAAGGTTTAACTACAGAATTAATATACCAAGCACTCCACAATCAATTAAAAATTAAACAATTTTCTATGTTTTACATTAATACTATCTATTCACCACTGCAGCAACATACTGCCATCCACTCTTTGGTATACCGACCACAAGCTAAGAACGAACCGCTATGGGATTATACAAATGAAATAGAAAATTATTCCAATTTGTTTTTTCCAACATTTACTCCAAAGCAACGTCTATCCATCATCCTTTCTGGCATGCAAACAAAATACACTTCCATATTAAGAGCAATTGGGACATTAGGGTCCACCAATGAACTCATAAACAAGATCCCTTTATTGGAACACATTTATTCACAACAAGGTACAAATTTAATAGTTAACCCTCAAATAGCATCAAATAAAGCTAATAAAACAAACCTTTTCAATAAGAATAAAATCACATGTACGGCAACAAAACTTCAACAACAAACGAGCACACCTCCACCTTTAATGTCCCTAAAATGTTCACCACCACCAGTTTATCGAACCACTAGTAAACCAAATAAAGTGTCAGCCAATCACCAAAGATCCAATAAAAAACAATATAATTATAACCGACCAGCGCCGTCTAGACCAAATCCGAGGAGTCAAGCTTGCCGTATGTCACCCAACGGGTTACTAAGTGAGGCCTCAGAAAGAAGTCTCAACCCAAATACCCCCAACCTAGCTACGGTCCCCCAGGGACCAATTAGGGTGTCGGCAGCCACCTATGATATTGTAACTGTTGTCGCCACAATTAATAATAATAGCGTTTGTTCCCTGGTCGACACCGGTTCCACATATAGCCTGATAAATAAATCATTTTTCGATGCATTAATCGAACAAAAATCAAGCGCTATTAAAAGTATCGAACCGGTTCGATTATCAGCGAACACGGCCAACAGTCAGAGGTTGGTTTTCGACACCCAGATACTTCTACATAAGCTAGGGAAATTATCATGGAATATTCCTTTATTAGTAACTCCAAATTTACCCTATAAACTAATTCTCGGTTGCAATTTTTTGCGTAAAACCAAAGCTTCAATTGACTTTCAGGGTCACGAAGTCAGGTTTCCTTACGCGTCACCCCTTATATGCACCATTACCCCCGACCAGCTGGTTACTAAAACCCAACAACCTTTTAAGTCTGGCGCCAATCTTTCACCCCAAGAGTTGGGTAAAGTTGGAAACCTCATTTCAAAATTCCCGCAAACTGTAACCAGCAGATTAGGAAAAACTAACCTAATCTCGTATAACATTAAAATAAATTCCACCAAAATAATAAGAGCCAGACCTTATCAGTTCGCCCCTCCTAAGCTACAAGCGTTAAGAGAACATATCGACGACTTGTTAGCTCGCGGCGTCATCAGTCCATCCACCTCCCCCTACGCCTGTCCAGCATTTTTAGTTCCCAAAAAGGGTGGCAAGACCAGAATGGTCGTAAACTATAAGGCTATCAATGAGATAGCCGATTTAGAAGCTACCCCCATACCAACACTGGAGTCGGCTTTCCAGTACCTGGGTAAGGCAAAGTGGTTTACACTACTAGACCTTAACCAGGCCTACCTCCAAATACCTCTCGATGAGGAGTCGCGCAAATATACAGCTTTCGTGGTGCCATTTGGTCAGTACCACTATAACTTTGTTCCCTTCGGGTTGGCCAGTGGAGGCCTGGTTCTTACCCGGCTCATTGAGCAGATTTTTGGGGACATAAAGTACAAGTACGTCTACACCTTTTTCGACGACTTGTGTGTGTATTCCGATGGCACCTTTGACGACCACCTCGCCAAGGTGGAAACGGTACTCAACCGTTTGCAGTCCGCCGGACTGACCGTCAATCCCGAAAAGATGACCGTGGCTGCTAACAATATTCAGTTCTTAGGCCACGTTTTCAAAAACCAATCCGTTACCCTCCACCCAGATCGAGTCCAGCCTATTGCTGAGTATCCTACCCCAAAAAATTTAAAACAGGTGGCTCGATTTTTGGGGTTGGCAGCTTTTTACTCAAAGTTTATTAAAAACTTCGCCACTATTTCTCAACCACTCAATAGGCTTAAGCGCAAAGGCGTAAGCTTTGAGTGGGGACCCCAGCAAGAGCTCGCCTTTAACACCCTAAAGGCAGCTCTAACGAGCAACCTCGTACTCCGCCTCCCAGATTTTTCAAAGCCATTCGTAGTGCACTCCGATGCCTCAGGCACAGCCTTAGGGGTAGCTCTTTCACAAGACTACAATGGAGACCTCATACCAGTGGCCTTTGTCTCCAGGCCATTGAATAAACATGAAGTCAATTACAGCACTATGGAACTTGAGTGCCTGGGTGTAGTTTTCGCACTCACCAAGTTCCAGCAGTACCTTGAGCATCGGGAGTTCCAGTTATATACTGATAACTCAGCACTATCTTGGCTTCTGAACCACCCACGCCAAGTCGGTAAACTTGCACGTTGGATCGAGTTTATTAACTCTTTTAAATTCAGCGTGCAACATATAAAGGGATCAGACAATATTGTAGCTGACTCCCTGTCCCGCTTATTCGAGCCAACGGCTCCCACAGCGGTGCCCTTTACTGATAGCGCGCCACATCCCTCCCCAACATCCTTGGTGTCGATATTGTCCAATATCCCCGAAGTTTTCCGGGATATTCATCTGCACCAAAGAGACGACCCCTTTCTACTTAAAATTATCAACTCCAAACCACTACCCCCCAGTACTCCATCATGGATCGGACCTTGATGCACCTTGCCCCAGGGCAAAGGTCACCAAGGGTGGTTTTACCGCCGAAGCTCCTGGATATGCTATTTAAATATTACCACGAGCTTCCCATTTCGGCCCATCTGGGCATTGGTAAAACCTTTGCCCGTATTTCTCAATATTTCTGGGCAGATGACTTGAAAAGTCAAATCACCCAGAAAGTCAAATCTTGTCCCAAGTGTCAGCGGTCTAAGCAGGCCCAGAACACTAGAGTCGGTCTACAAGCTTCTGAGGTACCAACGGCACCTTTCCAGAAGCTGTATATTGACTACGTCGGTCCCCTACCCAGATCCACCAACCGGAATGCCTACATCCTAACGGTTGTAGATGCATTTTCTAAATTCACGATGCTTTTCCCCACGAGGAACACGAAAACGCAGACGACAGTCAAGGTATTGACCAACAGCGTTTTCGCTTATTTCGGGTTCCCACGGTTCCTCGTCTCCGATAACGTCCCCTCTTTCAAGTCCGCCGTTATGGCACAAATGTGCCTTGAATACGGTGTGACTCATATTTTCACGAGTCCCTACTACCCCAACCCATCCCATGCGGAGAGGGTTAACAAAAACCTGAAGGTCGCTCTCCGCATCTTCCACGCGCAGCACCAGACTAGCTGGGACCAAAATATCCATTGGTTCCAGCTAGCTTTCAATACTGCCCCCCCACCTTAGCACCGGTTCTTCGCCAGCTGCTATTTTTCTGCGCCACAACCTTTCACTCCCCATTGATCTAGCGTGGAACATGGACCAGTTGGTCCCCCCTCCACCCCAGTTGGCTAATGACCAAGTATGGTCGCAAGCGTTAGAGAACCTGACCAAAGCTCACCGGGCTCGTCAGGCTACCTACAACAAGAACCGGAAACCCAACCCCTACAAGCCCGGAGACTTCGTGATGTGCCGAGAGCATCATCTAAGCAATGCCTCAAAACGCATCAATGCGAAGCTTCTCCCATTGTGGTCGAGACCGCTCATTGTCGAGGGCTTCACTACACCCGTCACCGTCAGGCTGATTGACCCCCGGACTTCAAAATTGGTCAGGACAGCGCACGTATCGCATCTTAAACGATATTTCAACCCCACAGGTTACAACCAGTCAGTTAATTAACCCAGCAATTTGTTTCCTTGTACTACATGGTAACCCCCACCCAGTCTAATTATCAATCCGATCGTGCCGACCTGCCTTTGCCGAACACCTGGCTCCGATCGGTGATATTAGATTATAAGCTATTTCTTACTTCCTACTTCATTCTTCTAACTTATAACAATAGCACACACCTCTAATCTATCGACGGTTTCGTTCGGTCGATTAGGTATGGCTTGGGTAATCTCTTACGAGGGCTTACCTCTACCAAACATGACGTAACAACTATTCGATGATTAGAGCCTTTTTTCAGATCCATCAAAAAAAATTTTTTTCCCATTACATTTATAAGGTCTCACCAAACGTCCAGTCGTTTTTATATGTATCGCCGTGTGTAACCAGCTCCTTTTCTTAGACTATTATTTTTAATTTTGTTCATTGGATATAATATTAACTTCATTGCATCATTTTTTTTTATTCTCAAATAGTTGTTATGAGCTTTACATCGGAGATATTTGGAAATGATGACGACTTTTGGAAAAAGTAGTAGGCCAACTACCAGAGAATCTTTATATTTGCATCCTTTCAAAACCTTCCTTAATTTAAAGTCAACAACAATATTTACATCAAAATTTTTTTTATCCCAAATCATCTATCCACCCACATCAGAACATACAACATTTTGTTATACTACCTACTATCTCTTTACTATCTATCTACCACTCTGGTCTGTCTTAGTTTATAAGTTAGTTTTATATATCCATATATTTATATATACATATTCGGAATTAGTATTTAAGAATTCGTTATAGTATTTAAGTTAATTTTGAAATAAATCGCACCCACCCCTTAATTACGTCGTGCTTTACAACGTACCGTGCGAACCAATCGACGCGAGTTAATCCAATCCAGGACGACGCGTCGAGCTCCACGTAAGCAACAATTAACACGACGTAAGTTACAAAAACGCCATGTAGAACGGGAAACAACAATTTCTTTCAGTTAATCTTGCGCAGGCCAAAGGTTACATACTTAAATTCGTGCCTCGACTTGTACTTTTTAACACCAATTCCTATATTCTATCCACTCCATATATATATATTGATATTTTTGTTGTGTCTCATGAAAAACCTTTTGTGTTTATTAATGGTTGTTGTTTCGCCAGTTTCAGCCTACCAGCCGAAACTGTGCCCTAAATAGTAATTGAACCATATATTGGTTTTTTGTGTTTTTTCTTGTTTGTGTCTTAATTTTTTGTATAATTTTTTGGTCATCTTTTTTATAAATCTATTAACTTTAGCGTATACACCCAATTTTATATTTTTCTTCTGCACTAATCACCGCACTTGCTTTTATTATATAACGCGAAAACCAAATAACCTTATAACCATCCTTCACCCAAAAAAAAAAAACCTAACAATATATAACTTCAATTTATCTCAATCATGTCGCGTCATTGGTGATGAACAATTTTGGTAATTTAATTTTAAGATAACTTTAGTAAATTCAATAGTTTTAAGAGAAAATTTTAGTTCATAAGTCAAATAGATTACCTACAATAAAATCAATACCTATACACCTATACCTAATTACCTAATTTACACCATTACCTAACCTTCACTCAAAAAATATCCTCACCTAACAAAAAACCTAAAACTAAATTGCCAAAATATCATAATACCTCACCTAAACCAAAAATTCGTAAAGAACAACACCAACAGCAATAGATCATCAAGAACTTCCACATATATGACTCAAAGTAAAGAAGCCCAGCGGAAAAAAAAAAACAAAATAAGACAAAAAAAAACAAAAAAAAAAAAAAAAAAAACCGCACAAAAAAGGGATATATAAATCAAAGGCATGTGCCATATCAAAATTTATTATCACCACGAAAAGTAATAGAATCAACCTAAACTACTTACCTAACACCAAAACCTTAACCATATTATAAGAATCCATACCTTATTATCATAATCAAATTATCAACGTACCGTAAAACATCAAAAAAGCAAGTGCCAGGGAGAATACAGCATTCGTTATGCCTCCCTCGTTTAAAAACCAGTAGAATCAATATAATATCCTCAAATTATAGTCTGGTCGCGATTAGGGCGTCTATTTTTTTTATATTTGCAGATAATTCAATTGTTTATTAAATCTGCCACAACCTACCATCCTCAAACCCCCAATACCTCATCTAAAATTAATAAATTTTTTTTTTTTTCTCGCAAGGGGGGGACTGTAACGAGTTACCGAACTCGGTTACCTTAATGTACCAGACAGCTGGACTAGTTGCGCGCATGCGCGTCAGAACCGACCTTGCAGCTTGACATTGAATTCCAAATCAGTGTAGTTCCAAGTACCGACCTATCAACTAGACGTAAGGTGCAGGTGAAACGTCCGTCGGTGACGAAGTTCTACGCTCACTGTAATCTTTCCTTATTATGCCATAAGCAAACCCATTAACATTTAATTATAATCGGTAATCGCGGAACGTGAGAATATAACCAATCGCGCACTCGTAATAAATATTAAGCGGTAATAAGTTCGGTTCGGTTGGAAGCCTATCGTGTACAAATGGTGACTAGTGATTTAGTGAAAGTTAAAGTGTATTAGTTTAGATATATATTAATTAATTAAGCGCTTGTTAAAAGCTGGGAGAGTCGGATTTGCAGGGTACGGCTGAAGGCAATCGGTTAAATTAGGGTTGGTGATTAATAAATTTGGTCTGGGTGTGCGGCTATGGTCCATTTGCACCGACAGTTCCAGTCACGTCTTCCAAAAATTTACTAACTCGGTGCAAATACACGCTGACTAGTGATTCCCAATAAGATCAAAAGGGATAACTGGTACACAATAGTTTATCTCAACCACAATATAAGTTCAGTTTTAATGTTTAATTCTCAATCAATAATGTTTTGTACTACGGCAAGTCCAATCATGAGGATTGATCAAATTTAATTTAAATAAAAATGTGGCCTACAAAAGAATTATGTTTGGAAATGGAGGCATTATGGACATAAGAGTACTATAAAGTTTTAACTGTGTTTATTTAGTAATAAGTATTACCAGTCGATTCTGTGGTAGGAAGTAATAAGATTTTTATGGTGAAGTTTAAAATTAACTAGTTTAAGACCTGTGATAATAAAAAGATTGCCGTTTGCACAAGTATTACATGTTACAATTGGTAAATTAGATAAGCACTATTTAACAATTAACGAATCAAATTTGATGTGCTTGTTCAATCGTATTTAATCGAATGCTGTTGTCTATTAATGGCCATGAGGGAACACCTAGCAAATCTAAAAGATAATAGGCCTATTAATTTAAAAAAAGTCTTATCTCAAATGTCCAGGTTCAGCCTGGCAAAACATACAATACAAGAAGTTAGAAACTATCCCAGTAAAACCTGAAATGTCTATGACGGATAATTTTTGTACAAAAAGGTTTTCGTTGGAAATTGCCTTTCGGATTTTTCTAGGTCCTTATCGAATAAAATCTGCACCCATTTTCGATCTTAATTATTTATGATAAATTCAGCTCATTCTTTAAGGTCTGCTCCAGTGAACGAGAAAGCAACCGGAAACGTGAACACTGTAATACATGTGAGTTTCAGGGTTTTAAACATCAAAATAGTAAAATAACGTAAAAAGGGTCATAAGGTAAATTTTGGACATTAGCCTAATTTAAAGGATTTAGTTATTTCATAATATTAATGAACATAGAAATTCAAAGGGAAATGCAGACATTAATTAGTAATTCAGATTAAATCAAAAGTAATATTAACTTCATGTTTAAATTCATTTTTGTTTAAATATTTAAATTATGTTTCACGATGTGTCAAACTATGAAAAACAGTTAAAAGGTATTGGAGAGTTTGAAGTTATGGTCCACTAAGTTTTTAGACAGTGATGAATAGATATCGAAAGACGATTCCAGACATTGTAAGAAATAAACTTGATAGATTAAGTTGGAAGCCGGTGTAATCCATCTATGATAGAGACAGAAAATTTGTCCTGTAATGTTGGTACCTAGCGTTACTAGTTCTAGGGAGACATATTTGCGGTCCCCTGGAAAATAGCTTCTCATTGGTCTTCTGGTTTTGATGACGTCACATGGTGTGATCGAAAGGAAAATGAACAAGAAGGACGCTTTCCACTTGCATCAGTATTCGAGTACAGTATAGACGTGTTCTGCGGCCAGTCCAACAAAATGTTTTAACAAGTGCTTTTTTGCGGTAGTTAAAGTAGAACTACCGTTTAAAAATGTTTAAGGAGGCGTAAAGACAGTGCTGTGTATTATTCACTAGCGAGAATGTAAGAATTGCTTGTGAATTGTCTTAAAATCATCAACTTTGAAAGTTAGCGTGCACGTGAGGCATGGCTTCCAACTATTTTCATAAAGATTTTATAACAAGTGCAACGAAATTCTAAGTGAATCAGAATCTACGTGGCCAAAGTGCGACGAACTAAAGAATTAATGGGGTTTTTCTATTTTAATTGAATTCATATGTGTTATAAGTTTTTTCTCTTTGTAAATTCATATCTATCTTTTTAAAGTGCACTATAAAACAACACGATCGTAAGTAATAAACTAATTTGGCTAAGTCTGCATTTGAATAATTTATCAATATAAGTTTTTGTATATCTAAGGTAAAAATATTAATAATGAATTTGTGTGTTTGAGTGTGTGATTGAAACAATTAAAACGATGAGTTGCCAACTTGAAATAATAATTAATGTATGTGTTTTTACAATTTAGAATGTTTCAGTAAAATAATAATGTCAACCACTATGAGTTTTTAATTTGAGTATTATCCTTTCCAGAAGTACTTTGTGGTAACGAACCTTGTTTAAATCATAAATTCAGTTTTTTTAGTTTTCTTTGTAAGTGTAATTCAAAATGGCGACAATCTTTGGTGAACGGGACAGTTTAGAGGCAAAGTTGTCATGTGACAAACATGGCGGCCATGGTTCTGGACGAGTCCAATTTTAACCAAAGAACTGTAGTCACAGATATGAAAAGTTATGTGTAACAGATATTTAATGATCAACTGTAGAGTAACAGATGTGATCAAAACATAACCTAACTTCAATTTTGGGGTTATGTTTGTTTGTTTTCATTGGGATTAAGGTGTTGCAATATTTTAAAATGGTAATTTAATTAATTAAATAAGTAAATGGATTGAAGGTAGGAAATAAAAAATGATTGTTACACAGTAAAGGTATTTTTTTTTATTTGGAAAATAACTTAGAAATATTTTATCAAAATTAAAATTTTTATTTTTCATTTTTTTTTGTTTTCTATTAATAAATTGTTTGTAAACGGCTTGCACAGCAGAGCACGTTACAACACTTCTCTCTATAGCCGTATCTAAACAGTGCAATTTCTTGCAGTTGAGCGCTTTGACATTGCCTCATTTTATAAATCCATCTTTTGTAATTGAGTGCTGAAAAAAAACCGAATGAAAATATTCTTTATAAAATTGCGGATCCGACTTGCGTTTCACTTTTAATTACACATTTTTTATTGTCTAAGAAAAAAGTTCAAACTTTCAAAAATGTCAATTACGTGACAAAAAATTAAAAAAAATTATGAAACGCAAAACGGATGCGTATTGTGACTGTGCTTAAAATGAGACCTTGCAAACAATTTTATGATAAAAAATAAACGAAATAAATGGTTTGAAATTTAACATTGCTCTTATGGGATAAAAATTCAATATGGCTCACTAAAGCAGACCCTTAATCCCTGCAACTTTTACGATGAATTACCATTTTCATCTATTATTCATCCTTCTTTCAACAAGTCAAAGATATATGGAGGAATAGGGTCACCCTGTTGACGGGCCACAACTTTGCACGTCCACTCTCTATCCTTGCGCAACAGCCCAGGACATTTCATAACCATTGATACAACACTGAAATGCTCAACTTCGTTACATTTTTTCATGATTATAGCATGTTTATTTTTAAGATTGTTATATATTATTTGGGAACACCAGGGTGTCTACCAAAAGTGATTTTTGAAATTCCTGGTTATTTCCAGGTTTTTTCCAGGTTTCTCAATGATTTTCCTGGTTATTCTTATAGGCCTATGCTTATTACACGCCATTCGGTGCTCAACTAATATTAAATATTAATATATTTAATATTAAAGTGCTCAACTGAGAGCAAGTAAAATAAGTACTTTCATTTCATCAAATTTCAACAAAATAACAAATTCATCAACTAAAACTTGTTTCATGTTAAGTTAGAAAAGACAAAGATCATAAGGTTTGGATTCACAAACATGTTACTATTAAAATATATTATTTTAAAGATAAGTGAAAAATTTTATAAGACATACCTACATACACTTCTTGAAGACTTTTGCACTTTATTTCAGACTGATAATTCTAACTTTTTTCGTTTTCTTAAACAAGTTTGTACTGACCTTCATTACTTAAGGGTTGTTAAATAGACTAGGGGTTACTAATAGAGAACTTAAATTTATCAAAAATCTTTTAACCTAACACCAAAATGGTGATTGCTTCCTAATTCATATAACTGTTGAAATTAAATCACCAATACACTTGATATTATAATTTTTACAATAATAAAAGTTTAAAAAATAACAATATAAAGTGAATTGGTGATTAAATTTCAACAGTTATAAAAAATATGACATTTTTAAAAGCAAGCTACAAAATTTTAATCAAGTATGGGAATTTGTGGAGTAAATATGAAAACAACTTGTAATCAAATATTTTACTAAATTACCAAGCCTTTGTAAAAATAAAAATAAAAGCATCAAATATAATAAAATAATACAAATAAAGAGTCATTCACAAACCTTAACACATATTTAATAAAAATATCAAATTTGTTTGCTAAACACTATTTGTGTAAGCCAAACATATCTAGGCTGCATAATTATTTTTATAATTGGATAAAAAGAAAGCTGTTAACTCTATGTCTCATTGAATCATTTCGACATGCTGCTGGACCAATGACATGGTCATTTCTAAAGTGGCAATGTCCGTCAATAAATAAATAAACCTTAAAAAGTTAGATAGCATTCAGAATTAGACACAAAGGAACGAAACAGATGCCCGAAT